>CBVK0101774360.1:0-15441 GCA_900067695.1 Picea abies | reverse complement strand
TCTTCTTGAGCACAACAAGTCCAAAGTTCTTCAAATGTCAGATACTCCTTCCTTGTGTTCATGCTTCCAGAAAATGCATCCCACGTCTTGGGAAGACCATTGATTACTATATTCACCAATTCCTTCTCTGAAGTGATCTCTTCAATAGCTTGTAGTTTATATCTTAGCTAGGAGATCCTTACAAAGTATGATGTTATGTTGTCATCGTCATTCATCTTCATGTCACGGAGCTCATTCTTCATACTCATAACTTGTCCAATGTTTCTGACTAAGAAGAGATTGTTAGGGCATCGTACATCTTCTTCGATGAGTCAAGATGGGAGATGTAGGGTATCAAGTGGTATTTTATAGAATCCACTATGATAGTCATGGCATTGATGTCAACATATTTGAACTTCTCCATAGTTGCAACATTCTACGATTCCTTCTCTTTTCCTTCTTCAAACTCTGGCTTCACGATCTTTCCTTTCACGATATCCAATACTTTATTCTTGGCAAGGATAAGGTCAATCCTTGTCTTCCACCTTCTGAAGTTAGAGGCTCCATCTAACTTGTTCTCAGACTTCATAGAGTTAGTCATGATTGCTTGACTTGGTCAAACCATAGATTTGACCAGAAATTCAAACATCACATTTTGGCTTGCAGAGACTATCAGGAGATGTGCTAGGCTAGGGCGCACTGATATATCTAGAGATTAGGTCAATATCTTCACTTAAGGTGCCTCAACAACAGGATTAGGGTTTCTGCAACTGCTCCTGCTAGTAACCCTAGCGGTAGTGTCTTGGAAGTTTCTTCTACTAGTAACCCTACTGGCAGTTCCTCAACGAGCTCAATATCCTAGTGGCTATGTTTCCTTCCAGCGTTTAGAATGAATGAAGGATGTGTGGGTCCATAACCTGTTAGAATATAGAAGATGGTGTGCTTGTTTTACCATTGACAATACCCTCATCACCCAACCATAGGCCAAAGCCACCCTCCGAGCACCTTAACCTTGAATGAGAATTACTCCGGAAGCAAACCCTAGGCTAGAAAGACAAACAAGGTGTAGCACATCTTCCTCCAAGGATAGCGCACCAACAATAGATGATCAGATAGTCCAAATCCTAGCCAAGAGATAGACCAAGCCAAAACTGAAACTAGTTGCTGCAGTAGATGCACTTACAACTCTCCTTCACATGTGTGCACCAAAATAGGAACTGCAGTGCTCACCAGTTGCTGCTCTGCAATTCTGAGATGTGTGAAATGAGAACTGGTGCCCTATATTTATAGTGGTTCTGCCAGATTTGCTGGAGATGAATTATCCTTCTGGATATGTGTCTTTTCAGTATATTATTATTATTTCTGGCCGACTTCTTCTCCTGGAGGCCAAAAACCTAATATAAATTATCTTCTTGCGCCGACAAGACTTCTAGGGTTATTATCCAACTCATTAGGGTTTTCTCCTTCTTTTCGGAGTCTTCTATTCTCGTTAGGTTCACACATGGAGGTAAATACCTCCTGCAACTACCATAATATTAATAGTAGGGGTGGAATGCCTCACATATAAGTGAGTCAGGAGTTGTGTGAGTCCTAACAAATTCAATATAAATGAAGCATATAAAGGATACATGGCTCAATAAATTCAAGGATGAAGTACAAAGACTCTCATTGATCATATCTATGGATGGAGTTGACATGTATTCCCTCCAAAACACCAACTATTATGTTTGGCTAGTTGTAGTGATCAATAACAATATTCCCCCATGGTTTTCCATGAATAATGAACATCTTATGCTTTCTGTTATGGTATTGAGTAGAAGATAAGTGAAGAGAATGGATGTCTACCTTCAATCCATGATTGATCAATTTGAGAAATTATGGGAAGTGATACTTGTATATAATGTATCAATACCCATCCCAATGGAGATTTATTTTATGTTGTATGGAATATGTATGTACACCACACATGATTATCAAGGACTAAGAGTTTTCTTTGTTAACATGTTCATGGATTTGTTCATATCTATAATTTTATTTGGCATACTTCATTTGGTGCAACTATATTTTTTACACTAACATGCTATGTATACAATAACATCACATGTCTTGTAATAAAAGGGTATCATGGATGTAAATGTTGTTTTCCTTCTATAAAGGCTATGTGTTCCAACCATCTACGAAAGACAGTGTACAACTATTCAAGGGAATTCCTCCTAGAAGAACACCCTTATAGAAGAGTTGCATCTGCTTTCAATGGTATACCACAAATAACCCAAAGACCTAGAATAATGACACTCATACATTGGAATAGCGAATATAACATGGAGGCGGAGAAGGAAATCATAGAATTTTTTTATTCAAATGGGGAACCTATATTTGATGATCCTAAATTTTTTGACACCTATGTTGAAAAACTTCCTATTGGGATGAAAATGAAAACTATATTTTAAGATCTTCCATATTGGGAGCATCTTAAGATTGGCCACTTACTATATAGCATGCATATATTAAAAAATGTTTCATCTTCTTTATGGAGACACATATCATGGAATAAAAGAAACATATTGGCTATCAAGAGAGATGTTATTGCTTCAAATACTAAAAAGAGACATTGGACAAGAAACAAAACTAGAGGAGAGGTTGGTCCTTCTTGGTCTTTTAAAGAAGGTGATGTCCCATTGATTTTGAAGAAAGTTGATATTTTGATGGTGAATGATGTTATCTTGGGTGTGAAGGCACCTTTTGTTTTATATGGGTTGACTCTATGACATTGCTTCAGTGTAGAAAGGAATTTTTGGGGGTTGAAATCATATGACAATGTGAACCTTCTAAGGGTATGTATGTTGAATACATGATTCTTATTATATATTGATGCTGGTAAAAATATGCTATGCACTCACAATTTTATGGAAACTAATGAAGTGTGTGTTTATTTTTTAGTGTCATTATCCTTTGATTGTTCATGGTTGTGTGAACCATGACTTTCCCCAGGACCTGTGATGTGCCATATTGAAATTATCTACATTTTTATGTTGGATAACATCAAGGGAGATTCATATGGATAACATTTCCCAATGGTGTCAAGAGATAGTTGATATTGCTTGTATGTTTGAGAAGGAATTGTCCACGAGTTTTATAGACTTGCAAGTCCATCTTATAATCCAAATACCTAATGAGGTTGAATTATCTAGGGTTCTCTCATGTTGTTGGATGTTCTTCTTAGAGAGGTACATGGAAAAATTAAAGAGGTTTATTTGACAAAGGGAAAAACCGAAGGGATCTATGGAGGAGGGGTACATAGTATATGATTTGTTCTATTATTGTTATGATAAATCTTACCCTCTGGACAAGTTAAGATCCCCTTTGTTGGGTTTTCTTCGACTAAGAAAGAAAAGAGAAATTGGACACTTACATCCCTTGCTCCGGTCTATTCATACATGAAAATGAGAAGAAGGAAAAGGAAATTAGAGTGCACCTTTTTCAATGGTTGTTTGTACTGCTCCTTGTTTCTCTAATGTTGGATCAAGTCCTATCTCGATCATGATCTTCCTACACTTAGACAGAATGATCTTCCTCTTCTACTACTTGCATAGTGTTCAATGAATGAAAATATAACTAAATAAAAACATAGCAGTCATATGTAAACTAAATGAGACAAAAGTATGGGAATAGGAAAATATTATATTCATGAGAAACAATGGAAAACACTTACAATAACCTTGATATTGAGCAAGCTTCCTACAATGCTTATCCTATCTATCCCCTTACTATATCCTAGAAAATGAAATAGAGGTTTGATATGATTCTGATCTTAAATTTATCTAATCTCCTCCACCCTTGAGAGGCCTTGTTTATATATAGGTTTGGGAGATTTAACCAACTTAGAATATCAAGGGAAGGTTGATATGTTTCCTCCATAAGTTAGGATTGATTACCCAAAAATGAGAGACTCAGACATCCCTCAATCATAACCACCATAAGTATGTCGGAACTGACCCATAGAATAAGGAAGGATTGGTTAAAAACACCCTAATAGGACTTAAACTCCATAAAATTTTTATAGAAGGTGTTAGGGATGCTCCCTCATGGGATATCAAGAGGAATCACTCTAGGGGTGATGCACCCTAAGCCATTTCAAGGGGCATTAGTGATCCAACTAAGCCAATCAACCAAGGGGAAGATAATGTGTTCGAACTTCATAAAGTGGTTTTTCTTCTTTTTTATATATAGGGAACATGAAAAAACGTTTTCCATGGTGTCAGGGATGTGAAACCAAGGTGCAACACTTAGATGTGACAATGTTTTATTTAACAGATTTCCCCCTAAAGTGTGAGGTTACAAAAACATTGATGGCCAAAACAATTTACACAATGATGTGCTCCAAGGGGTGCTAGAATATGAGAGCTAGATGGAATTCCTACCTTGAGATAATTTATATATATATAAATTATCTCAAGGTAGGAATTACCATGCTCAGTGAAAAGTAGACTCGTAGCATGGTCGTCGACCAATACATTATGGATCCATGACAAAACTAACTAAGGATATGTCCACGACACATAAAATGTGGATCCATATATCCATGACTGAATTGAGTCGTAGCCACAAAAAAGTATACATTTGGAGCTATGATATGACAACAACATAACCATGAACCAATACAAAGTGGATCTATGTGAAAATGTACATTAGTGCAATTATTCTCCATCACAACCTGCGTTAGGCACATAACACTGATAGATGCCAAAAAGGTTCCTAGTATATTCATGTCAATCCTAAACTAGTATGATTCTAACAATGTGAATATAGGTGTTGATGTCGAACATAGTAGAAACCACTTAATTACCACTCATTAATGTATACCATTAACACATGCAAGGGAAATCACCAGTGATGTCAATGACTCCCAAGTTACCTGAGTAAAATCTAATGAATATGAATCAATGAGATGAATTCAAACATTTGGTGGAATATTCCAATCAGGGGCCAATGATGTAAACCCACTATCAAAAGCAAGGAAACCTACCATTGAGGCATCCAGGTTCCAAGGCATTAATTGGTTTCAAAGTCTAGCTTCTAGATAATTTGTTGAAGTCAATAGGAACATAATCGTCAAAGGAGAGACATGATGTATCCCCCATCATCGACATGAAACTGATTAGGATAGTGATTTGAGATGATAGATAAAATTTGGATAGACTGACATGGGTATGAAAATCAATAATATTGTAGAGGTTGATTGAAGTTGAGACTTCCCTTGAACATTGTGCGACATGAAAAGTGACTTGGAAGCATTGACTTGACGAGGCATGGATCGAAATATAATGTGACGAAAACCAATTTTTCTCTTCGAAGGAGTCGAAAGATTATGATGAAACATAAAAAAAAATATGACTTAGAGACAAGTGAATTACCCAACTATAAGCATAATCCAGACATGTTCCATGTTCAAGGGTGACTAAGAACTTGTTTTAATGTTTCAAAAGCTTAACCCACTTCCCAAAACATTTCCCCCATATAGATAGATGAGTAACTATTTTTATTTTAACGATCTCAAGGAGGATAAAATATGCTCAGTATAACTCACCTTTGGTAAGTTCCTCTTCACATATTAAACAAACCTGAAGAAGTAATGGTTTCATCCCATATGGGTTCTTCATTGAATATTTTTATGAGCCCACAAAAGGTAAACTCGACGATTTTTTATGTTTAGGGAGTTTTAAAAGAACTTAAATGAAAATCCAAAGTCAACTTTTTCGTATATTTTAGTCTCTCAGGCCCGAAAAAGTATAAAATGCTACAAGAGATCTCTTCTAACCAAATTGGTTGGAGTATTCAATTTTTCATAGCTAGTCTAAAGAGACCAACAAAGGGTTAAACTGTCATTCATAAGACTCCCTTTCAAATCCTTTAATGAGAGTGAAAGGAGACAACCTCGCTCAACAATCTTTTCATATTTAGGGAGTTTGAAAAGAGCTTAAAGGAGAGTCCAAAGAGTTACATTTTGGTATATATTTTACGAGTCTGAAAAAGTGATAAACGTATACTAGATAACCTATTCTCATGTATTTACGAAAATGAGAATGAACAAAAACTGAGCTTGGTATTGGTTTCATTTTTACACAATATTGAAACAAAAAATAAACTATGCTCGAAAGTTATGATCATGGTACTAGGAGATTGGTACATTTCCCAACATGATATCGAGAGGTTGGTACTTTTCCCCCAACATTATTGGAAAAATCTAGTGGATTAATTCCAACATTATTGCCATAGGTTATAATCTTTCCCCGCAAGATTTGTTTCATCTTCCCTCTCTTCTTCGACACTCGAATCGACTCCTCGCTACTAGTAGAAACAAGTTCACTATAGAGGGAGGAAGAAAGAGGTTCGACTGACATGGGTGGATGGAACAAAGTTTAAGGTAAAATATTCAAATTAGAGGATATGGATTGAATCAGTTCTAATGCAGGAGCATCGCAATTACCAAAGCGAGCATGGAGGTAGCGCATGTGTTTTTTTTTCACAGGACATATTTCTTTGAAAACTTTTGAAATCGAAGGGCCAAACTTTCAATGAACCATTATGAAAGAGCGCCTTTTGTATATTGTATCAGACCTCGAGCCATACGCTCTTGTCTGAAGTAGATAGGAGGCATTAAATCTAGTTAATGCAGGTAGTTAGGATTTATTCCTAGATTAGACAGTTTTAGATAGAAGGAGGGAAAAAACGATTATAGACACCCTCATTTGTATCATTGTAATATTAACAAGAACAGGAGTTAGAAGAATCTAGAGCAGAGGAGAATAGCAGAGAGATGTATAAGAACACCAATGTATAGATCTGAGATTAATAGAAGAAGTGGATTTAGATTCATGGCTGTTGTGTTATTCTCTGTGTATGTGTGTTGAATGCTCTGCTTATGAATATTACTTCCTGTTAGGAATTTGTTATTATGCTGTGTGTATGATTTCATGTGTTAAGACTTAAATCTGAGAGGAAGTGAGGGGAGTTACAATTGTTTCTCTTTTGAGCTAGAAATTCCTACAAGGTGTGCAGTTGAAGTTGTCCACAAGGAGTGCGTTGATAGAAGGCTCATAGAGTTAACTCTTGTTCTCGTTCTCTTAGGAGTGAACGCAGGTTGCTAAAGCCATGCAAGGAGTGCGCAGGCTAAGGAGAGTCTCAGTCATGAAACTAAGCATAAGTGTTGAAGGACTATTGCTACAGGTATACGCAGAGTCAAAGAAGTTCAAACAGTTGAAGTGTTCAAAGTTTGCCGCAAGGAGTGCGTGCAAAGAACCTTGTTGAGGCTGAAGTGATCTAGAAAATCTCAAGAGGGATAGGTCTCTGAGTCATTGAAGATCATTGTAGACAAGTGTGATGTGAAGTTGGGGAGAACATCACAGGTTGGTGAAGTGACGAAGGAATCTCGTGGAGAGATACTCCTTTTCATCTTGGGGATTAACCAAGGAAGAACGGATGGTCGAAATCTTCTGAAGAGATTTCGTGAAATTCTGAGGATTGTTAGATCTCACAGAGCTGCAAGGAGGTTACGATGAGAAGATTCTAAAGAGTTGGAAGCTCAGGAAAGGCAGGGCTGTTGATTTCTAGCCATAGGAGTTGTAGGATCTACACGTGGTATTGTGTATCGGGGACTAGAAAGTTGAAGCCCCAAAGGTTGTGTAGCTAGAGCCGCGAGATTGTGAGACGCGATAAGATCAGTGCCATTCATTGTGGAGTATGCATGTTAGGAGATTCTCATCTCGTAGACTCGGACGTTGGAGGATTGAAAGGGAAGCCCTTTAGCTTTGCGAGTGGCGAGGTGGCGAGGAGGCTGTGAGTCATCCATCTGAGGGGACAAGTGGCAAGAGATCAAGAGATATCGCAAACTTGGGAGTTTGTAGGGTAAAAGCCCAAGTATTGGGTGTGAAAAGTCGTGAGGTGCGAGGACGTGAGGCGACGAAGGAGCGAGAATATCATAGCCGTCCATCCGAGGAGGAAAGGTGGCGATAGATCGTGATATCTCACGAACTTGGGAGTTCGTAGGTTGAAAACCCAAACATTGGGTACTCCAAGTCGCGAGGTCACGAGGTGGCGAGAGAAGGACAGCCATTGGATTCGGAGCACAGGAGGACCGTTGGATCCGCGTGAGGGATCGTGTCTGGGGACCTCATTAGAAAAGGTCCGAGAATTTGGCCACAGGGATCGCGAGGTCACGAGAAGGAAATATCCCTACAGCTGGAGTAGTGTGGGCCATAGTGGAGCGCGAGTGGAATACAGGTGGCATAAAGGATCCACGAGTCACAAAGTGTCGAGGAGCGAGACTCGTGTGGACGTCGAGCCACGAAGTGTCGAGGAACCAAGATTCTAGTGGATGCATGGCAGAGTATAAGGTGGGACCGTGCATCTCAGGGACTCACGGACTAGGAGGGTAAAAACTCGACGGGAAATCGGTGAGGTCGCGAGGTTGCGAGAAGCGCTAACAGTTAAGCCTGGCCCACAGTTCCGTGTGGAAGGGGCTATACCAGTATTGCTAGATTGGGTATCGCAATATTTGAAAGGAAAAGTTGAAATCTTGAGTCACAAACTCACGAGATAGCGAGATCGAGATGATCTCCCAGGAATAAACAGGAGACCTCGGGGGAAGATTATTGTGGGTGCATATTTCCCAATAGGGAAATAGAAGAACCTTCGAGTTCTTTGGGCCGAGAAGAAGAAGGTCTTGTGAGAGCATACATGTTCATGCCGAGGTTGGGGGCGCGCCTACGTCAGAGTGGTATCAGAGCTATACCCATATCGCCAGATTGGGTATCGCAAGATTTGAAAGGAAAAGTTGAAAGCTTGAGTCACGAACTCGTGAGATAGCGAGATCAAGCTGATCTCCCAAATACAAACAAGAGACCTCAGGGGAAGATTATTGTGGGTGTAGATTTTCTGATAGGGAAATAGAAGAACCTTCGAGTTCTTCAGGCCGAGAAGAAGAAGGTCTTGTGAGAGCATACATGCTCGTGCCGAGATTGGGGCATGCCTGCGTCAGAGTGGTATTAGAGCGGGATTGACTCTGTGTTTTCTATAGCAGAGAGAAAGAGAATTCACCATGCCGCCCATAAGAGAAAGGCAGTCACCTGACCCATAAGACAGGGAGGTGAGAAGAAGAGGCAGGCCGGCATAGAATCCAGAAATGGAAAGGCAGATATGTGATCTCCGAGCGAGATTGGAAGATATGGAAGCAGTGCAGAGACACACAGCTAGTGCTAGAGATCTAAGTGACTCTGAAGGTGAAGTTGAAGCTAAGCCACAAGGAGAAGTTGCAACCAAAGATGCAGCCAATGAGCAATTAATCAAATCTATCATCCAGATGAGTTCAAAGACAAAAATGGAAATTCCATCTTATGAAGGAAGCCTAGATGTAGAAGAGCTTCTGGATTGGATTAGAGCTCTTGACACCTACTTCGATTATGAGGATATCGAAGAGGATAAAAAGGTTAGGCATGCTGTCACAAAATTGAAGGGACATGCAGCATTATGATGGGACGAGCTTCAAGCAGATAGACGTTCCAAGGGCAAGCAAAAGATCAAAATTTGGGATCGAATGATTGCGAAGATGAAGGCAAAGTTCATCCCAAGGGATTAGCAAATCACACTGTTCAAGAGGATGCAGAACCTGAGACAGAAGTTGATGACAGTGAAGGAGTACACTGAAGAATTTTACAAGCTCAATATCAAAGCAGGTCATCGGGAGAGCAATGATGAAAAATTCGCTAGGTATATGAATGGCTTAAGATACGATATCCAGGATGAGATGAGTATGACAACCATCTGAATGGTGGAGGATGCATATCAGATGGTGTTGAAATTCAAATAAAAGCTAAGCCACAAGCCAACACAGCGAGGCCGAGGTAGGAGCCAATCAAAAGGTAAGTTAGTTGCTCAGGATAGGTTCCAGAAATCCAGGGATGACTGGAAAAAACCTCAGAATAGAACAGAAAAGGGTGGAAGTTCTCAGTGAGGCCAGCACACTGAACAACAAAGGCAGCAGACAGAACAGAGTGGAGGATACACTGATCATAACATATTTCCTCGTACCAGAGGTAGAGGAAGAGGCAGAGGTGGAGTCATCACATGCTTCACATGTGGAAAAGATGGACATAAAGAAGTTGATTGTCCAGATAGGAAAAAGGACAGAGGAGAAGCTCACATCGCCGAAGCACAGGGGTGAAATGCTGAAGCAGAAGACGCAGAAGACGAAAGGTCGTTGATGATGCGTAAAGTTCTCTTAACACCCAAGAAGAAGGTGGAGGACACAGCACAAAGAAACAGGTTGTTTAGAACTGCATGCAAAACCAAAGACAGGGTGTGCAAGGTTATTGTGGACAGTGGAAGAATAGACAATCTCGTTCCAACCGAGATGGTGGAGAAACTGGAGTTGGAGACGACTGATCATCCAAGTCCATATATAGTCTCATGGCTATAGAAGGGACATCAGGTAAGCATCACCAAACAATGCTTAGTTGACATCAAGATGGGAGGATATAATGATAAAATTCTCTGTGATGTTATTCCTATGGATGTATGTCATTTATTGCTAGGCAGACCATGGCAATATGAAAGGAACGTAGTTCATGATGGGAAGATGAATACGTACACATTGGAGAAGAATGGGAGGACGCATATGTTACTTCCAATTAAAGAAAAAGAAGTAAAGCCAGAGTCAAGAAATACTATACTTCTCATGAGTGGGAAGGAACTTCTGGCAGAAGTAAAGAAGAAGGAAGATCCACAATTCTTTGTGGTCAGGAAACCAAGAGTTGTTTTGACCAGCACAAGAGTGGATGACATGCCGGAAGAAAATCAGGAACTGCTGGGAGAGTTCGTTGATATTGTGGTAGACGAATTACCTCATTCGTTGCCACCAATGAGGAGTGTGAGTCATCATATAGACCTCATACCAGGAGCTAGTTTGCTGAAAAAAGCTGCGTACAGATTGACGCCACAGGAAAACGAAGAAGTCAAGAAGAAGGTCCAGGAGTTGTTGGACAAAAGATTGGTCAGAGAAATCCTAAGTCTGTGTGCCACTCCAATGGTACTGAGTCCAAAGAAGGATGGAGGTTGGAGAATGTGCACCAATTCAAGAGAAATCAATAAAATAACCATCAGGTATAGGTTTCCACTACCGAGAATGGACGATCTGATGGATTGCCTGAGTGGGGAAAATTATTTTTCGAAGATAGATTTGAAGAGTGGATACCATCAGATTCGCATGAGGGAAGGTGATGAATGGAAAACAACATTCAAGACAAACGAAGGTTTGTATGAATGGTTGGTCATGCCGTTTGGTTTGACGAATGCGTTGAGTACATTCATGAGATTGATGAATGAAGTCCTGAGGGAATTCATAGGGAAATTTGTTGTCGTATATCTGGATGATATACTGATCTTCAGTAAGACGAAGGCTGAACATATGAAGCATTTAGCTGCAATGATGAGGAAGCTACAGCAGGAGAAGTTGTTGATTAATATGAAGAAGTCCTCATTTATGAAAACATAACTCATTTACTTGGGGTTTGTCATATCGGCAAATGAATTGAAGATGGATCCAAGTAAAGTGGAGGTAATTCAAAATTGGCCATCACCGAGAAATATTTTCGAGGTAAGAAGTTTCCATGGTTTGGCTAGTTTCTACCGAAAGTTCATCAGGAATTTCAGTGGAATTAGCGCAACGATGATGGACACGGTAAATAAGCGACATAAGTCTTTTCATTGGACCGCAGAGGTTGAGAAGAGCTTCAATCTGTTGAATCGGAAAATAACGGAATGACCAGTGTTGGTGTTACCGGATTTCCAGAAGACATTTCGAGTGAAATGTGATGCAAGTGGCTTTGCCATAGGAGAGGTCTTGAGTCAGGAGGACAGACCAGTTGCATATTTCAGTGAGAAGCTGGATGAAGCAAAGTTGAAATACTCCACGTATGATAAGGAATTGTATGCTATCATACAGGCGTTGAAGAAGTGGAGGCATTATTTGATTCCAAAAGAGTTTGTACTGTACAACGATAATCATGCATTGCAGTTTGTGAGTCAACAGGAGAAGTTGAATCAGAAGCATACAAAATGGGTAGAGTATATGCAAAATTTCACGTTTGTGATTAAGCATATTTCAGGTACTACTAACAAAGTGGCTGATGCTTTGAACATGAAGTGTTTGTTACTGCAGGCGTTCCGAGTCAAAACACTAGGTTTTGAAAATCTTAAGGACATGTGTGCAGGTGATGCAGATTTTGCAGAGGCATATGAGGAAGCTAAGAATCCAGCTCTCAGAGAAAGAAGCCCATGGATGGATTACATGATTCAAAATGGATTGTTGTTTAGAGGCAACCAGTTGTGTATTCCAAATTGCTCCATGAGGGAGAACTTGTTAAAAGAAAAACACAATGGAGGCTTGGCAGGGCATTTTGGCCATGACAAGACATTTGCAAAGCTGAGCGAAGCATACTTTTGGCCAAGGATGCGGTCGGAAGTGAAGAAGTTTGTTGACAGGTGTCGAATTTGTCAGCATTCGAAGGGGAGGAAACAAAATATAGGTTTTTATCAGCCATTGCCCATACCATAGAGACCATGGGAGGCGATCAACATGGATTTTGTATTAGGATTGCCAAGGACACAAAGAGGACATGATTCGATCTTCGTGGTGTTCGAAATGTTTTCGAAAATGGCACATTTTATTCCATGCCAGAAGACCAGCGATGTGACTCACATCGCAAATTTGTTTTTCAAGGAAATCGTTAGACTTCATGGTTTACCCAGAAGCATAGTATTGGACAGGGATACAAAATTCATTGGACATTTCTAGAGGACACTCTGGAAGAATATGGGGACTAACTTGATGTTTAGTTTAGCCTATCATCCTCAAACGGATGGGCAAACATAGGTGGTAAATATAAGTCTAGGAGACTTGTTGAGAAGCTTGGTGACAGAGAACCATAGCAGCTGGGATAGCATATTACCATAGGCAGAGTTCGCATACAATGATTCAATGAATCAGAGTACAGGGAAAATCCCATTTCATATTGTGTATGGGATACAACTGAGGGGAATTTCTGAACTCATGGAGTCAGAACAAACTGCGACTAGCAGTGCTAGTGCAGAAGATTTCGCTGAGGAAATGAAAGAACTTCACAGTAGGGTGAAGCAGCGATTGATAGAATCAAACCAGGTATATAAGCGTAGAGCAGATCAACATCGAAGACAGCTTCAATTCGAAGTTGGTGATCTATTTCTGTCACACCTAAGGAAGGAAAGGTTCCCAAGGGGAACATATAACAAGCTGAAAATGAAGAAAATTGGGCCATGCAAAGTCCTAGAGAAATTGGGAGAAAATGCTTATGAGATTGAATTGTCGAATGAGATTGGAATATCTCTGACATTTAATGTCTCAGACTTATATCCATATAAAGCTGAGGAAGCAGGTGCTGAAAGTGATGAACATCCAGAAGTCCACTGGCAGAAGAAGATGTCGATTGTAGAGAAACCGCAGATGGAGTGCATACTGGACAAGAGAGTGGGAATGAAAACTAGGCGAAAGCAGTACTTCAAGTATCTGGTCAAATGGAAAAACCATCCAGTGGAAGATGCTAGCTGGAAAAATGAAGCAGAGATTCGAAAGCATGGACAAACCATGCAGGAGCTCATGAACAAGAGCCCATGAAAGTTTTCAAGCTGAGGAGTATGATGAAGGAGCATCGCAATTACCAAAGCGAGCATGGAGGCAGTGCATGTGTTTTTTTTTCACATGACATATTTCTTTGAAAAATTTTGAAATGGAAGTGCCAAAATTTCAATGAACCATTTATGAAAGAGCACCTTTTGTATATTTTATCAAACCTCGAGCCATACGCTCTTGTCTGAAGTAGATAGGAGGCATTTAATCTAGTTAATGCACGTAGGTAGGATTTATTCCTAGATTAGACAGTTTTAGATAGAAGGAGGGAAAAACTGATTATAGACACCCTCATTTGTATCATTGTAATATTAACAAGAATAGGATTTAGAAGAATCTAGAGCAGAGGAGAATAGCAGAGAGTTGTAGAAGAACGCCCATGTATAGATCTGAGATTAATAGAAGAAGTGGATTCAGATTCATGGCTGTTGTGTTATTATCTATGTATGTGTGTTGAATGCTCTTCTTATGAATATTACTTCCTGTTAGGAATTTTTTATTATGCCGTGTGTATGATTTGTTGTGTTAAGACTGAAATATGAGAGGAAGTGAGGGGAGTTACAATTGTTTCTCTTTTGAGCCAGGAATTCCTGCAAGGTGTGCAGTTGAAGTTGTTCGCAAGGAGTGCGTTGACAGAAGGCTCAGAGAGTTAACTCTTGTTCTCGTTCACTTAGGAGTGAACACGAGTTGCTAAATCCATGCAAGGAGTGCGTAGGCTAAGGAGAGTCTCAGTCGTGAAACTGAGCATAAGTGTTGAAGGACTATTGCTACAGGTATACGCAGAGTCAAAGAAGCTCAAACAGTTGAAGTGTTCGAAGTTTGCCACAAGGAATTCGTGCAAAGAACCTCGCTGACGCTGAAGTGATCTAGCAAATCTCAAGAGGGATAGGTCTCTGAGTCATTGAAGATCAGTGTAGACAAGTGTGATGTGAAGTCGGGGAGAATGTCGCAGGTTGGCAAAGTGGCGAAGGAATCTCGTGGAGAGATACTCCTTTTCGTCTCGGGGATTAACAAAGGAAGAACAGACGGTCAAAATCTTCTGAAGAGATTTTCTGAAGTTTCGAGGATCGTTAGATCTCACAGAGCTGCAAGGAGGTTACGACGAGAAGATTCTGAAGAGTTGGAAGCTCAAGAGAGGCAGCATCACTCTCAACAGTGAGTCACCCCCGAGATGGGACTGAACTCCACCCAAGGTAAAGGGATTCCTATCTAGGCTGAAAATCATGGACAATAGGAAAGACTCCGTCTTAGGTGCTCACTCAACTAACAACCTACAACCTCTCATTCCCCACATGCCTGTCCCACCCAAGGAAGTGTGCCCCTTCTCTACTCAATAGTCCCTCGGCTACCCCACTTCCCTTCCAGGGCTTCAACAACATGCCGAACCGGAAGTCTCAGAGCATCGTAGTTGCAGTTTAGCACCTATGAAAATCAATCCCCAACAATTCTCTTGCTCAGAGAACTGCTCATGGGCCTGACAACCCGCTTCTTCAATCCCGCTCCAACTAACTAGGTACACCAACCAAAAAGGGTGGGGAAACAGGCTTCAGAAAGGTGAAATGGATATCTAAAGGATAACATAATGTATGAGTGAAATGGTCATGGAGTCATTGACTAGATAACTGAGTGTGTTTCAGAATCACTGTGAACTCTTTGTGAAAAGTGATGTGATGCAGGAGCATCGCAAATACCCAAAGCGAGCGTGGAGCCAGCGCATGTGTTTTTAACACATGACATATTTCTTT
>CBVK0101774356.1:0-10134 GCA_900067695.1 Picea abies | reverse complement strand
GCCGAAAAAACCACCTAATATCATGTGGTCCCGGAAATATGTCGGCCCAACAAAAAATTTTGGGGGCGCTGCCCCCAAACCCCCGCACGGTCGACTCTACCCCCCTACGTGCCCAACTCAGACACTACTACTCGTGCAAAAAATATAACACATACCCAACAAAAGGAAAAGTTCCCATGAGAGAGGAATACTTAAGAATACCCACACCTAAACTTCTGTAATGAATTTTGGAATCTCCCATGAATGGGGCACTATTAGTGGTGTTTTTACAGACATCTGGCATGCAGTAATCAAGTTGATCAATTGTCACAATTTTCCCTTGATGAGGAAATTGTATTATGAGAAAAACTAAGGATGCAATGACAGCCATTGAATAGAACCAACTACGACCAAGAAACATATTATAATTGAGCCAAATTCTGTTATGAGAAATCTTACCATACAGATAATTTAAGCTCCCCTTAGCTAGGCTTTCTTCGACTAAGATAGAATACAGAAAGTGGACACCAACATCCCTTGTTCCTGTCTATTCACACATGAAAACAAGAAGAAGGAAAATGAATTCAGATTACATATTTTTCAAAGGTTTTCCTTGTTTGTCCTTGTTTCTCTAGCATTGGATCCAATCCTAGCTCGATCAGGATATTCCTTCACTTAGACATAACATTATTCCTCTTCTACTACTTCCAAACATTTATATGAAATCAAATCTAACTGAATGAAACAAGCATAAAATTCATATGTAAACTAAATGATATAGAAGTATGGGAATAGGCCAAGCTTATATTCATGAGAAATAATGGACAACACTTACAATCACCTTGATGTTGAGGAAGCTTCCTCCAATGGTTGTCCTATCCAAGCCCTTACTATATGTTGACAAATGAACCAGAGGTTTGATATGCTTCAGACCTTAACTTTATCTAATCTCCTCCACCCTTGAAATTCCTTTTTGATATAAATTTTTGGGAGGTTTAACCAACTTAGAATACCAATGGAAGGTTCATATGTTTCCTCCATAAGTTAGTATTGAGTACCAAAAACTGAGAGACTCAAGCTTATGAGTCATCCCTCGATCATAACCACTAGATGTTTGTCAGAATTGACCCATAGAATAAGGTGGGGTTGATTAAAACCACCCTAACAGGAATGGCGCTACCTACAAACTTGACATAAGGCATCAAGGATGCTCCCTCCTAGTCTAGAAAGAGGTGCCACCCTAGGGGTGATGCTCCCTAAGACATGGCAGGGGGTGTCAATGCTCGAACTAATCCAATCAACCCAGGGGAATATAATGTGTTTGACCTTGAAAAAGTATATTTTTTTCTATTTGATAGCTAGGGAACATGACAAAATGTTTTTCATGGTGTCAGGGATGTTAAACCAAGGTGCAACACTTAGATGTGACAATTTTGTGTCTAACAATTATGCTAGTGAGTACATCAATAAAATTGATGACACATAATGGGCACTCATTTGGGATGACCATAAAGATGAGGAAAAAAGGGAAGGGGAGATACTCCAAACTAACAAAAGAAGGCACTTGATAAAGATTAATTAAATTATATTTTATCAATTTAGTACAAAGAAATTTTTCACATTGAAGTTGATAATATATATTCCATCCCATGAAATTTGGTTTGAATTCTTTTATACATCAATGGATTTATAAATTTTGATGTCAGCAATAAATTCGCTCTTTAAAATATATATTTTATCTCATGCTATTCATTTTGAATTTTTGTATACATCAATGAATTTAGAAATGGATGCCATCAATAAATTTGTTCTTTACAACACAGAGGCAACACAACCATGGGTCACATTGTATGAAGATAAAATAAGGAAATGAGATAGCAACAAGAAAGAATTCGATTGGTTGAATGGTATAATCATGTCGTATCCTGGTCATTTAAAATAAAATATACCAAAAATATGTCGCAACAGTTGGGTGGCTAACCAGATACAAGAGAAATATGGGGTGTCGGGTGGTAACCCATGTGGAGAATATTTGGATTCACTAAACATAGGAATTAGGTGCAACAATTATTTAATAACCTCTTTGAGTATTGATTTCTATTTATAATATTGCACATTTGAATTGTATCACATATTATATGTTTTTATTAATGCTTCGATTATTAGACATATCACATCATCGTTTGTTCACATTCTTACAAGTGAATTTCTTCCCATCCATGTGGGAATATGGCGATCATTTTTTCACTGAGTATGTTGATGAAGGAAACATAACACAATATTGTGGAGTGGAGGTCAAGTTCAACCAATATAGTTGTGCTAGCCACTGTGATGGAAACCTGATAGACGGAAAGTTAGGTTACATTGGAAAGATACAAGAGATCATGCAAGTGGACTTCTCATGATTTCAATGTGTTATTTTGTTTTTCAAGTGGTGGGATACCTTCGAGCAAAGAAATGTAAAGGAATATCATGATAGTGGGCCAGTATGCATTAACTCTAAAAAAAAGTGGGTTGAATGTAAGGAGACTTATGTTTTCCCAAAACATTACAACCAAGTGTTTTTTTACCCAAATGTATTGGATGGGGATTGATGGTTTGCACTAAGACATGATCTGAGATCTAAACATGATTTTGAGAAAAAAAATGTTACAAGTCCAAGCGAGGAAGATAATCAAGGTGATGGCAATGAATATTGATTTGTAAATGATTTGATTGGACATTTATATTGTGGATGTTTGCTTTTATTATGGGTATCTATCATGGACAATTATGTTTTTTTTTTTTTTTCATTCATTTTATAATTATGTTGGATATAAAAAGTTAACAACCCTTTACTGTAACACCATATTGAAAAAAAATTAAATAGATGTACGAGCATGAGATGTGGTTTTGATATATTTTCATTGTCATATTAATTGTTTATTATAGAAATGTTTTGTTATATTGTATTGAAATATTTTTATGTTAACCTTTAAATTACTAAGCATTAATTGAGATATCACAAAGTTGGTGGCATACAATAGTAAACATTTATTTTAAATTATATTTTATATAGAAAAAAATGAAGATATCAAAAAATATTCAAACCTTAATTTTTTATTGTTTGAGAAAATAAAAATTCAAATAAATATATATTTACTTTGATGGAAATTCCAAGAAAAATTTCAACAAAATAACTTTGTGCAACGTCTACATTAATTTTGGTGTTGGAATTCCCCATCTTAACTAGTGAAACTATCATGGACTTCACCTATTCCACTCCATCGTTTAGTTTTATAATCATATACAATTATATTAATCATTCTTTTTTCATTCTCCTTGAAATAAGTGTCAATATAGGAAGGATGTGGAAATTCTAAAAGTTTTTTTTTCTAGATTCTAATCATAATTAAGGAAAATTTTAATGATCCATACTTATCTAAAAGTATGTAAATCTTTGTCAATTTTGTTAATTCTGAAAATAATAATTATAAAATTTTGGGTGATATTATTTTTTAATATAATATTCATAAAGTCAGTATTAGAGTATAAAATCGTGAAACCATTTTATTGAAAGTGTATGGATCAAAATCTACTATTATTCTCTATATTTATTATTTTAATTTGACTTAATTAAATTCCATATATTATAATAGTTGCATAGTATAAATTAATAAAATATTAGGAAAAATTAAACATTAATAAAATATAATAATCGTTTTTTCCAAAGGAAAAAATGTATATTTTATTCATATATAAAAAATTTACATTCTGAATAATGCATGAGAAGGTATGCATTTAGTTTGGCTATCCTCAATCAATAAGCCATTTTGTTCTAAGTGAGCTAGGACGGTCCAACACAATACAATCATATGAGCCACGAGAGGCATAACAAGCCTCGCAGAACATAAAAAAGAACATAAAAAAGACTATCATAACCCCATCACAAGACCACAAGAGAAGACTGAAGAAGTGAGCCCCAAAACTCGTCGAGAACATGCATCGAAAAAAACCCCAAAATATGCCCTAGAAGCAAGACGGACTAGGTCAGAGTGACATACATCCTCCCAAAGATAGAAAGGGAGAAAACAAAGACCCGAGAAAAAACAACACAAAAAAACGGACACCACCTCCTTAGAAACAGAGTAAACAAGGCCCTGAGAATACATCAAACCTTGAACAAACCGACACCGAAAAGGGCCAAAACAAAATCGAGAAGTTAAGAAGCTGTAGATAAGAGAAATCATCTCAAAAAGAAAACTCACATCGAAATTAATGATGGCCCAAGTGGAAAAAATCTCCAACAGAAGCACTGTCAAAAGAAGAAGGAGAGGGCATAAGAGACCAGAAAATGCCCTGCCCTCTACCCCCCAAAACCCCGCCACCAACAAAAATCCAATAAATCTACAAGAAACCATTAGATATAAGAAAAAAACACACCGAACAACAACCCAAAAGGAGGAGATGCCATGCAAGGCCGAACAACTGACAGAGGCCAACCACTCCCATTGGATCAAGCACACACCTCAACATGGTGAATGGCCACATACTTTTGCAGATGATGGTGATGATGAACATATCCAGAGGTGACAGACTGAGGCATTTGAGGCAACAAAATAGGGATTTGATATGATGCACACTATGGCTAGGGTAAACCCTAGATGCCTCCCCCGAGCTACAAAGAGCCCCACACCAAGAAACCAAAAAAATGCATATCATAGACATATCTCTCAAAATCGGCTCAGATTCGTCGATCTGATGAACCATAGCAAGATCATAACCAACCACTTGCACCAACTACAGTCCACAAAGGAGTCAGTTACAGATTGCGGCTAGGGTATAAAATATAATAATTGTGATTTTAGTAAACAATTATATTATAACTTTGTTTTTCAATAATAAAAATTAAAACAATAACATTATTATTAAATCATCATCATTATTATTAATGAATAATTATGTTTTAATGTTATTATTATAATATATGAAAAAGACAAATATTCAAATCACAATAATTTCCCTCATCATATTTAAGTATGGTTTTTTTCTGAACACGTTTAATCAACATATTGTTTCTTGTCAGACAAGAAAAAAGTCACCTTGAATAAAAATTAAACATTATATGACATTAATGGTTATAACATTCTTCAATCACAATCCATATTAAATGCTTTCATAAAAGTAAAGTTAATCATTATATGGAAACTACAAATTTAAATAAGTGATACATAACAAATTTCACTTAAAAATAGAGAAATCATTAACAATGTTCATCATTAGCATGCTCATATTACATTTTATAAATCAAACAACAACAAAAACCACAACATTATATGAAAAAGATAATATCATGAGCAATATACATATGAATATACATGTCAAACATACATCTCAACAAAATCTGCAATAAACCTGTCATATATAGATCTCCATTCAACTATAAAGCAATCAATATAAATGTCAATGAATACCACTACTAGCTAGGTCAACCATCAAAACCAGGTGCATCGGTGTCTTTGCTACTAGAAGTAGACTCTTTATCAAGAAGAGTTATCTCATAAATAAATGTCAGAAAAAGTGTACTATCAAGTGTCACTATATCAATGTCATGTAGATGTGCAACAATACCCAATCTGATCATAGTGTCCAAAGAATCAAAAGCTTGTGACACATGTGGAATAAGAGGAGAAGAAGGGGGATTTGTGAATGATGAAACATGTGGAATAGGAGAAATACAATGATTGGTGGATAATGACACAAGAAAAGGAGGAGGGGGAGGATCCATAGAATATGGTGACGCACGTGGAGGAGAATCAGGAGGGGGAGGAGGACGATTAGATGTGGATATAGTGATATAGAAGCATCGTCAGCAAAGCACGAGTGGAGGACAACTCAATTCCTAATGCACATTTTGAATTGAATTTTAAATTTTAATGTGGCATATCTCATAAATCTTTTGAAAGGATTGTAATTAAAGAACATATGTAATGTTTTGGAGCTGGATGATCGCATGAGATCATTGGAGGATGTATTTTATTTTAATGAAGCTATGTGCAATACAGATTTGATATGTTTGATCTCATCTGTCTATCACAAATATTTATTGTAATATATCCTAAGTAGTTGAATGCTTTTATTTCGGTAGGATAGGCCTAGAGTAGTTGGAGGGAAAGGCTTGAAGAGCCCCTGTTGTATAAATCTTTGTATTTTTCCCAGAGGAGGCTGCTGATAGTTGTTTCTTATAGTTGTTGTTGGCATTCTAGTTGTTGATATTTGTTTCCATTGTAGCTGAGAGTTGAGAGGTACTGAGAAGAATTTTATGAATGCATGTATATAACATAGGAGCATTGTCCCAAATGTGTGGTGTTGTTGTGTCTATATGAATGAATGAATGGTAGACTTTCTATTTATTTTCAATTCTCTATTATTTTCTTGTTATTATGTATGAATGTGGTTACATGGTTGAATGTATGAATCTATGAATATCTAGATAAGTTTCAATTGTTTCTCTTCTACAAGAAAGTGCAAGTGTGCATAGTGTATGCAAGGTGTGCATGACAGATTTTGTTTCGACTCGTAAGCTCAGAAGAGATAACGTGAAACTTTTGTATGAGAGGAGTTCATAAGAATTCGCAAGGTATGCATCAATAAAGTCTTCTTTGACTCAAAAATCTCAGCAAAGATATTTTGAGAGTGCATGTAGGAGGAACCTCGCTCAATTTCATATTGTTCTGGAGGAACTGATTGAGTCTGTGAGAACTGTTACAAGGAGTGAAAAATTGACTTCAAGAGATTAATCTAAAGGAGGTTGGTCTCAAGGTGGCGCAAAATCGATACTTAGCTGGGTATCGAAGGAGTCATTCTGAATAATTTCTTGGTGTCAGGGAGAAGCAAGCCCACGAAAGGTAACTTGGAGCATTTCATGCAGAGAGTGCATATTTTCCTCAAGGAGTGCACGATAGAGTCTTTTGATTCAAAATTTCAATAGGAGTAGTGGATGTCATCCAGAGAGAAGCTACGTCATGGAGGAGGACCTATTGCAAGGTGTGCATAAGATGAAATTCGATCAAGTGTCGAAGAAAGCACTCTCAGGAGGCAAAATGTTGAGAAAGAACAAAGCTCATGAGGGAGAGCGGAGAAAAATATTCAAGGGAAGGATCCCTTTAAGGTTTCAAAAAATTAACGAGAAATATTTTTCCAGGAGGGATCGAGATCATTCGAGACAGTTAGATTTGGGGAAAATTGCATAGAGGTTAGTCGTGAAGCATTTCGACACTTCGAAGTCCAGAGTGTTTTAAAGTGTTAAGAAGCGGGATCTCCAAATTTGTGAAGTGAATCCTAGCCATTGGTTGTGATGGGGATACATGGAAGAGGATTAAAAAATATAGGAGAAATGTGTGAGAAGAAGTTGCGAGTGGAGTAGGTGAAATCTTTCCGAAGTTGTGAAATCCAAAGTACACCTAGACCATTGGATCTAGGAGGACACATGGAAGAAATTTGTGAATTCAGGAATGCATTTCAAAAAGAACCAATGGTGGATTTCATGATATTTCTGAAGCCCGGAGTTACAAAGAGATGACCCATGGTCACAACCTATGGCCACATAGGAGAAAGATTCTAGCGCGGGGGCTAGCACTCACAAGGTTGGTGTTTCCAAAAGTGTCAAAGAGCATGGGTCACGAGTAACTCAAACCTGGAGGTAACATCAAAGGGACCAATGTATTGATTGTTCAAGGATTGTTGAAGGCCCAGAGAGCTAATTCATCTCAGGAATTTGAAGATCCAAGACCGGAAGGTCGTAGAATCCCCAGGAGGGAAGGGGGGCTACATCAAGTGGTATCATAGTAGAAATTTTCTTGTAGACAATAGGTAAAGGAGAGAGGAGACAAAGAGGTAGCCTAATATCATTGAGTGGTATCAGATACATTGACACAATGTAGACTAGGAGACATGTAGAGCCACCTGTAGAAAATAGAGATATGGAACGAGAAATGAGAGAACCTTGAGCAAGGTTGGATGCCATGGAAACAATGCAAAGGAGATAACTTGATGTTGGATATATCAGTGATGAAGAAAATGAAAAAGTGTAAGTTGAAGAAGTTGTAGTGGAGGATCCTGTAGAAGAACGCTTGTTGAAAGTGATTGTCAAGTTGGGAGCTAGAGAAAATATAGACATCCCAATGTATGAAGGTAATTTGGACATCAAAGAATTTCTTGATTGGATACAAGAAATGGACAATTATTTTGACTATGAATATGTTGATGAGGACAAAAAGGTGAAACACGCTATCACCAGGTTAAAAGGACATGCAACACTATGGTAGGATGAATTGCAAGCTGACAAAAGAAGAAAAGGAAAAAAAATGATTAAGAGCTGGGATAGAATGATAGACAAGTTAAAGGATAAATTCATACCCAAGGACTATCAGATAAATCTTTTCAGGAGATTGCAGAACCTAAGATGGAAAGGAATGACAAACAAATAATACACAGAGGGTTTCTATAGGTTGGACATCATGGATGGACAGAGAGAGAGAGAGAGAAGAGGAAAAATTTTCCAGGTATATCAACAACATGAGATATGAAATCCAAGGCTAAATCAACATGATGACAATAAGAGCCATGGAGGACGCTTATCAGATAGTGTTGAAAGCAGAGGAGAATTTGGCCAAAAAATAGAGTAAGCGAAGTAGAGGTAGAAGTTTGAATAGAGGCAAGGGAATTTCCCATGAAAAGACACAGAAGCCCAAAGGTGAGACTGAGAAACCACATAGTCACTCTGAAAAGAGGAGGAATTTCCCGAGGGAGACATAGTGGTGGTAGAAAATCTTTTCCTCGAGGAAGAGGAAGAGGTAGAGGAGGAGAGGTAAGATGTTATGTTTGTGGAAAGACAAGACACATGTCTTGGGAATGCCTCGAGAGAAAGAAAGAAGGAGGTGAATCTCACATTTTGGAAGCACAGAAGAGAAATGTTGAAGCAGAAAGTGCAAAAGATGGGAGATCTTTGATGATGAAGAAGGTTCTCTTAAAACCATAGAAATAGGTTGAAAAGTAGGTGCAGAGGAACAGTTTGTTCAGGACAACTTGCAAGACTAAGTAAAAAGTATGCAAGGTGGTAATTGAAAGTGGGAGCACTGATAACTTAGTATCCAAAGAGATGGTGGAGAAATTGGAGCTGGAGACAACTACAAATCCAAGTCTATATAAGGTCTCATGGCTGCAGAAAGGTCATCAGGTAACGGTAACTAAACAATTCCTTCTTGAATTTAAAATAGGAGGATATAGAGATGAGATTCAGTGTGATGTGATTACCATGGATGTATGTCATGTTTTGTTGGGAATACCATGGCAGTATGACAAGAGTGGCATTCATCATGGGAGAAAGAATACTTATACTTTGGAGAAGAATGGTAGGACACACATGTTGCTGCCAATTGAGGAGAAGAAAGTGAAGGAAGAATCTAGCAAAAGCATACTTCTCATGAGTGGGAAGGAACTCCTTAGTGAAGTAAATAAGGAACAAGATATGTAGTTTTTTGTAGTGAGGAAGCCAAAATTTATCATTACAAGTACTTCTATGGAGGATCTTCTTAAAGAAGTTTAGGAACTATTGGAGAATTTTGCTGACATAGTAGTGTATGATTTGTCGAGCTCATTTCCACCTATCAGAAGTATTAGTCAACACATTGACTTAATATAAGGAGAAAGTCTGTCGAACAAAGAAGTGTACACATTGAAACATCAAGAGAATGTGGAGGTAAAGAGACAATTCTGAGATATGATGGACAAAGGTTTGGTCAGGGAAATCTTGAGTCCATGCATATTACCAACTATGTTGAGTTTGAAGAAGGATGGAAGATGGAGAATGTGTACAGACTCAAAATCCATAAACAAAATCACCATTAGGTTCATATTTCCATTTCCAAGGATGGATGGCTTAATGTATTTCTTAAGTGGAGCAAACTATTTTTCAAAGATAGATTTGAAAAGTGGATATCACCAGATAAGAATGAGAGAAGGTGATTTGTGGAAAACATACTTCAAGATGAATGAGGGATTGTATGAATGGATTTCTATTCCATTTGGATTAACAAATGCCTTGAGTAATTTTATGAGTTTGATGAATGAAGTGTTGAAATATTTTATTGGTAAGTTTGTGATCGTATATCTGGA
>CBVK0101774327.1:0-14272 GCA_900067695.1 Picea abies | reverse complement strand
ACTGGGTTTGACATCAATAATCGACTTTCTTCCTTTTCGATATGATTCAGAATCAGAATCTTCCTCTAACTTGAAATATTTCATCTCGACCACGAGTGACTACTTGAAGTGACATTCTTTAGTGTTGTGCCAAGGTATTTCATGGTATTCACACAATTTTTCCATGTCCTTATTCGACTTATCACTACCATTCTTGCATTGCGGCTTAGACAGGTTGTTCTGAGAGTGTCCATCTTTTCTTTGTCACTTGTTTTGTAGGTTGGGGCCTCCTTTTCCCTGCATAGGCTATGAGGAGTTTGTAGATCCAAAATATCTCCTCTTATGCTTAAATGTTTTCTCAATCTTGACAACATATATATAATTCGTACCCAATCATGCGATGTCCAGAAACTCCATTTCTGTTTGAATGTATCTATGTAGAAAGTTTCATTATTTGAGAACCATCTGTTGTTCAGAGTCTTGGATACCCAATTTGGTGTGTAGGGTATGGAAAATATTGGTGAAATATGGTACAATTTGGTGTGTAGGGTATGGAAAATATTGGTGAAATATGGTACTGTTTGGTCCCTTTCGTGATGCAGGGTGGTCCATCTTGTGTACTAGTTCTCGTAGCTTCCAACATGATAGTATTATTCTTTAATGGCATCCTTGAAGGAATCCCATGTGGTGGAGACTGCAAATATTTCATATTTCTCTATGTCCCTTTGTTCAAGGTAAGTATCCCACTAGTCCTTAACATGGGGGATGACCTTGAGGAGTGCAAAAGTAATATTTTCCCTATTGAAAATGTTATGGACCGAAAAATACACTTCGAGCAGATTCAACCATTTATCTACAACATTTGCATCTATCAATCCTTCAAATAATGGAATATAAAAATTTACCTATACCTTAAAGGGGGTTGCATGGCTTCTTGATGAAGATGCATCTCTTGTGGTCATTCACCAAAGGATCTATGAAAAGTTGTCCATCATTGCATTCCTTTGTCATGCACAGGCTGCCTTGAGAATTTTTTTAAAAGGATCTCTTTCTCCATCATATTTATTTTCATGCCCCATGGGTTGTTTTCGGGCTCGGTGTAAGCTATATGGAAAAGACTTGACTAGTTCGAGTCCCAACTTCTTGTACGCATATCTTGTCGGGGACATCCAAAAAGAAAAATAAATGAATAATAGACCTCTCTGATACAACTAATCTAGATTTATGAGTGGAATGAAATGAATAATAGACTAAATATAATAACACAAAGATGTAGAGAATAGCAACAAATATCTAGTGAAAAATAACTTCTATTGAATAAATAAAGTAGGTTGAAACTATAAAACTGCAAAACTGAAACAATTTTCTCAAATGGTGGTATCTATATTTTAGAAGAGATGTGTCTTCTACGCGCATCTGTCTGAGCACAATTATTACAATGAGGCTTCAAATTCATTTTTAACATTACTCGTGAATGCCAAAAACTTATACATCCAAAAACCTATCCCTAGGAGACGAAACACCAAAATTTATGTGGGCCCTGATGGGTAAGTTGGTACCTCAACTTCTCAGGGTCCTAACTTTTGCATACAAACTTCGTTTTAGGTGCATGATGGCCCATTGGAAATTTCTTTGCTAGAAATACATAGTATTCTATAAAAATCTATCTCTGTGTATATTTGTACTGTGTATATATAAAAAAAAAATTTAGGGCTCAAAAAAATCCCTGGAAGTACATAAGGATGTATTGACATGAAAAATTCCAAAATAAGTCAGTAGGATTATATGGGAGGACACCAATCAACACCTGGAATATGTGTAGGGATTCATACAACCCCGAAAGTGTAGAACCCACAATTACAAAGAAGTACATAAGAACGTGTTGAACTAAAATTATCAAGAGGAGGCAATTGGAATAGGTGGGTGGCCACAAATATCCAAATTGATCAGAAGCACTCTATGTAATGTGAAATTCCATGAAATGGTTATTATATATATTATAATTGATCTCGTTACCCCTATAACTATACATAATCAATTATTTAACCATGGGTTGAAATGAAAGATCTAAACCCAATCTACCAATATACATATGCCAAGAATGTGGAAAATAAAAGTAGGTAAATTTTTAAAGTATTTTAGGAAAATTGAATAGGTTCCAATGTAAAGTACATCTACTAAAATTGATTTACTACTACGAAGAATTGGACATCGCATGGGTAGTTGAGCATGTGTTAAAATTCAACAACATTATGCAATCTATTATTATTCATTTGATATTGATATAAACATAATAAATATATGCAAAGTTGATAAGTGTTACAAGTGAGTTGAAGGGCCTTGTAATGGAAACTACTACAACTTATATTTAATCTAATTATTCTTATAAATGGACATCATTGGGTATCTAAGCATGCACTAAAATTCAAGGACCTAATCCAATCTATGGAATTTTTTGGATTTGTTATATAAAAATGATAAATATTGGTGGATTATTTAATAATTACAAGTACGATGAAGGGTTTTACTGTGGCTACTACATAGCCTATAATCAATTAGTCTAATTCTTGTTAGAACATGACATCATCAAGTAGTTGACCATGTCTTAAAATTGAAGGATGGAATTCCTACAATTTGTGCATATTCCTACATTTGTAACATATAATTTATCAAAATATGTAACATTATTAAGGATTTTAGATAAGGTGAAGGGGCTTAAAATATCACTACATAGATTATAATCAATAGAAATCCTACTAAAACTAGCCATCACTAGATTGCTAATTGTGTGTTGAAATTCAAGGATCAAATCCAATATGTTCCTATAACTCTGTAAGTGACATTGAAGCAACCAAAAAACTTGTAGATTGTACCTGTTTTAGGGAAGTAAAAGGTACTCAGAATGGGCAATAAACCAATTAGAATTTCTCTAATTTGTGCTAGAATTGCACTTAACTAGATATTTGGCCAACTGCTAAAACTCAACAATAGGATCTGATTTGTGCACATTCATCCTATAATAAAAAGGAAACAATAATATAGGGGAACTTATTAAGCATTACAAGGTGAAGTGATTTGCAATGAAAAACACATAACATATAATTACTATAATTTTACATTGTGAGGTAGCTAACCATGTGGTGTAATTCAAGGACGAGATGGAGTGTTTGTGCACTATTTTGTTGGTAACATATACACAAAAAAAGTAAGGTAAGTTGAACTCAATATTCTATCTAACTTGAATGGTTATAAAATTGTGACTACATATCTAATAATCAATCTAACTCCTAATAGAATTGGATATTGTTAGGTAGCAAATCATTTATTGAAATTAAATAACCATATCCAATATGTCCATATTTTTTTTTATGTAACATAAAAGAAATAAGAGTAGGGGAAGTTGTTAATCATACATTAAGTATTGTAAATAAGGTAGGGTTCTTGGATTGTTACAAGTAAGGTGAGCAACCTTGGAATGATTACTACATATTTTATCAACACATTGAAGTCCTATTACATGTCAACATCACAAGTTAGCTAAGAATGTCTTAAAATTTAAAGCCCATATCAAATTTATTTGTGTTCATTTATTGATGAATATTGTAGACATTTGACAATCAAACTGAATCCTGGATGATCCTAATACTAATATGAATAAAAATTCATGAGAGGCTCTTCATTTAAATGAATTAAAAGACCCAACAAACAACTAAGAATATTTTTTTAGTTGAGAGCCTACGTAAGGTTACAACTCACATAGTCTAGATGAGTTGGACATAAGCAACACCAACACCCCTCAATAAGTGAAAGCTAGGGAGAAAACAAAAGAAAAAAAAGGTGGTTCCCGACAACAAGGCTTGATGGGGTATCCATTTACAAACTATCATAAATGAAGAATAGGATAAAAGAATCATAGCATAAAAATTCCTCTCCAAAAGAGAGTCAATCTCCAATGCACATTCCAAATTGTTGAGCCAATGAGAGATGAATTCACACACCCAAAATAAATCGATCTTGTAGAATTGAGTGCCGACAAAAAAAGAATTGATGAGATAATCATTTACAACTTAGAAAACATCATATGTTGAGTGTCTATATGGAAATCCAACTCATCGGAGTGCATGGATCATTAGTCATTGTAATTGTCGTGTTAATATAGGAAATCGTGTTGTGTACAAGGCTCACTCTGAAGATGATTGATCTTGATCAAACATAGTGAGTAAAAAATCGTGCAAGGAATAATTTCATACCAACATCAAAAAATGTTCAGCTGAGTGGAAAAGATGATGGAAATGGATGTCACAACTGATTACTAAAGTATGAAGTATAAGTTAAAGGAGGAAAATATGAAAAAAAAACTAAGCAAGAAACACTCCAAAGTGTTGAGCTCCAAAATAATATGAAACATGGCAGTGTATGGAGAAACATGCTTATTTACATTCCTCAAACTCTTTGTATGACTAGCACAAAATCTATTACTCAAAGGTGGAAAACAAGAGGTATCATAAATAACCATCATGGAAAACAATCCTGGATATGGGTTCCGACAAACAAGGCCATGTTAGGTACCCACTTACAATAGAGGAATCAACATATGTTTATTGAGATCATGAAGAGAAAAACAATCCCAATTACGAAAAATCATTCTTGTGTGCAACCATTCAATCTTCGCAACTCCTCAAACAAAATGGAAAATGGAGACTTCTCTTAAGAGATGGTGAAAACTTGGCCAATAATCTATAAAATAAAATAGATTGGGAAAATAATCAATATGCCAAAGAACCTTGAAAACAAACTCCAAGGATTCATATTTTTTTTTACCACAGGAATTGAATCATGGTATTCCCCAAAGGAATCAAAGGCACAACCTAGAATGCCACAACTATGTATAGATCATGACAGTGAGGAAAATATTATAAATTTCTCCCAAAAGAAAACACGAGAAAGGCCACGGAAATCCACGACTCTTTTACAATCTGGTACACACTCAGTAATGGTGTACATGAAACAATTCCATAAATGACTCCCAACTGGAGGAATTGTGTCAAGGGTCAAGCAAGAGTTATGAACATTTTCTTGGAAGATAACACAATGTGAGTTCTTGCCCATGTGAAGAATGGTTGCATTCAATATTGCTTGTAGGATAGGAGGATAACACAATAGTGATTTGAGAAGATTAATTTTGTATTTATATAAAACCATGACATGACATGATCTATAGGTGGATGATGTGTAGAGACATGAAATTGTGCTATGTAAATAGCTATGATCTCCTAGGGATGACCACCCATATCGACACTACATGAGGAGGCCCGACATTGGTTATAATGTTGGTTACCGAGGACGTATCCAATGATGAAAAGGAGGGTGACAGAGGGAAAAAAAATTGTTAGTTAGTGAATGGAAATATCGATCCATTGTTTGACTCTAGTGGAGACTTGAACCCTATAGTTGGAAGAGGTGTCCATAGTGATGTAAGTAGGAAAAATGCTTCATAAAAGACACTTAACCCAATCTAAACTCTCCATTTTGACTACGTTCTTTCCAAGTATGCATGATCTAGTCTACCCAAAGCTATGTGAAGGAAGGTCATTATGACTAATGTGTGGGCGTGGGGGTAATATTAGAGTAAAAATATTATGTTTTTATCTTTTCCCTAATATTTCCACACACCCGCACCCTAATATACCCTCATATGAGGGTGGGGGTAGGGAGTAATATTAGAGAAAACATACTATGTTTTCTCTAATACTATCCCTCATCCCCACATGGGGGTGGAGGTGGGGGTTAATATTAGAGAAAACATAATATGTTTTCTCTAATATTACCCTACACCCCCACCCTCATATACGGGGATATGATAATATTAGAGAAAACATACCACCACATGAGGGTGGGGGTGGCGGATAATAATAGAGAAAACATAAAAAAAAATATCCGATACTACCCCCTACCCCCACCCTCTTTATGTTTTATCTAATATCTCCCCCCTACCCCCACATGGGGGTCGGGGTGGGGGGTAATGTTAGAGAGAACATAATGAGGGTAAGGGTGGGGTGGTGGGTAATATTAAAGAAAACATAATATGCTTTCTCTAATATTACCCCCCACTCCCACCCTCATATAATATTAGAGAAAACAGATTATATTTTCTCTAATATTACCGTCCACCCCCACTCCCACCCTCATATAATATGTTTTTTATAATATTACACCCCACCCCGGTAATATTAGAGAAAACATATTATGTTTTCTCTAATATTACCTGTTATGTTTTCTCTAACATTAACCCCCACCCCCACCCTCATGTTATATGTTTTCTCTAATATTACCCCCTACCCCCACCCTCATAGGGGGTCGGTGGTAATATAAAATAAACCATATTATATGAAGGTATATATGAGGGTGGGGGTCGGGGGTAATATTAGAGAAAACATATTATATGAGGGTGGGGGTGAGGGGTAGTATTAGACAAAATATATTAGTGGGGGTGGGGGTGGATGGTAATATTAGAGAAAACATATTATGTTTTCTCTAATATTTCTCTCCACCCCCACCCTCATGATGTCACCCTCATATATATACGAGGGCGGGGGTCATAGGTAATATTTGAGAAAACATATTATATGAGGGTGGGGGTAGTGGGTAATATTAGAGAAAACGTAATATGTTTTATCTAATATTACCCACGACCGCCACCCTCATTATTTTTTCTCTAATATTACCATGCCCACCCCCACCCTCATTATTTTTTCTCTAATATTACCCACCACCCCCATCCTCATTATTTTGAGATTTTGATCCCATGACCTGGCATCGAAGTAAAGGAGATTTGATCTCAATACCTAGCTGTCAACAGGTCCAACCCTTCTTGCAACACAGTTTTTCTTCAATTGGATATCAAACGGAAACAACAATCACGTTCCATGGATATAAGTCTATGATCGAGGCACAAAATCCACCTAAAAAATCTGGGAGTAGTAGATCCAAATTTGGTGATTTTCCAGTAGAAAGACTTTGATAGAGGAACCACAAAAAGGAACCGGGACGAATTTCGAATTCCAATGTCTGTAGAAAACCCAACTTTGGTGAATAATAAGAATCCCCATTCCCACCAACCCAATAAGGCTATCAAAATTCGTACCGAAGCAAGCTTGAGGTTTGAAGAACTGCTTAATTTTTTCCGCATGTAGGGAATACAAATCAGATTGGATCTGTAAAAACAAAAACTAGCTTGGGGGAGATCCACAAAGGCCAAAATCCCAAATTTGAGATAATTAAATTCACACCCAAACAAGATATTTGTAGACATGTCCATATCTAAGATAATGGGCCACAAACCAAAAGCGAAACAAAAAAAACCACACAGCAAAGAAAATCAAAAAACAACACGACATGACATGTATACATCTAGTTAGAAAACAAGCAGGGTGGGAAGCACTTCCTCTAATACTATGTATAAATCTATGTATAAATATGTAAAACAACCTAAATCATAAATGAACCAATTACTAATTACTAAGAAAAAATAATCTATTAATTTAAATATGAATAAAAATACATGAAAAGGTCTTCATTTATAATTATAATAATGAAAAGACCCAACAAATAACTAAGAATAATTTTTTAGTTCAAAATTTAAATTACGTAGACTAAATGTGATGGAAAACACCAACACCAACAAATACTTAACAATAGTAAGACATATTAGTATTGTATTAAATTTTTTTTTATTTCTTTTAAATAAACGTATTTAAATAACCTATACACAAAAAATTTTAATTAAAAAATTGATTTTATATTCATTTAAACAAAAATTAAAAGTTTATTTTTTAAAGCATTTGGGAGCATCATAATAACAAATTAAAGTGCTACGTTGAACTTTAACCTAAGCTTTAGTAGATGGAGATTCGTTGCTACCCATTGATGTCAAAATAGAGAATAAGATGCTTTGATGAACTAAAATTATACAAATCCCTTCATTATATGACTTTTAAATTTAGTATGTACTTCACCGTTACAATTAGAACATTTGGTCAAACAGAGGTGTAGAAACGAAGTCTTTGTCTTGACATTCAAAAGTATTCAACCAAACTATTATATGCAGGATGCGTTTTGAAGAGCACTAATATTACAAATTATTAAAAAATGGGGCGATTGCAAAATTCTATTGGTTGCTCCGTAGTTGAAGGTCTTCGAGATTTGAAACCCTTATATGGAACTTATAAGAATGAACAGTACTCAAAATCCATAAAGCCATTCGTGTGAAACTTATTAAGCTGAGCATTTAGAAGAATTAGTGCGTGCAAAACATCTAGTAAATTTCTTAGTCATTTAAAGACCGATACATGACAAATCAAGCTGGAGCTCACGGGACAAACATAATAGCCTTGAACACGATCTGGTCCTTCACGACCAAATCATCCTGTCACTGTACCGTTAAGGTTTCAAATTTCCGACAACCCGTGTCGATGAATCAGGTCGTGAAGATCGTGCTTCTCTGTGTTGGAATATGAATTCAATATTCCCTATCATATGAGGGTTTAGAGTGATACAGTAATATAATTTATTTTTTTTTGACAATGTTTGATGCTTAAAATAACGCATGAAAGCCAAATTCCATCCTTAGAGAAGACTACGGACAGGAAGGTGTTTTTGCAGCGATTTTATACTATTGTCAAAGGGTAAGCTAAGTCAATTCAGGAGGAGATGGGAAATTTGGGAGGGGTGGGACAGCTGTGCCAAGTTAGCCCCTTCCCTGGTATCGCATAGGGAATGCCAACACCCACCACAAATCTTAGAATTTGACATCTCCGATGCCAGCAAAATGAACATTTGATGAATTTGGAATCTCCGATGCCTGCCAAATGAAAATTTGATGATGGTTGGATGATTTCCTTGCATTTCATTTTATGTTTTAAGTAAATTTTGAAGATTCATTTTTTTTAATTTGGAAATGACCTGGGCACAGAATATAGTTTTAATGGGAATGAGACCCTGGACCAAACAAGATTAGAAATGTTTTGGGAAGTTGTCCATCATTTTACCATCAATCAGGTTATGTTCCACCATTCTATCATCATCATTGTTATTAAGAGGTTGCAATTTTATTTTTATAAGGTATTGTTTCATTAGCTTCAACTATATGACAATTAATATATACATAGCATGAAACAGCTTCAATTTCCAAAAAGGAATTCATGAAGCTAATCTCCTTGCTAACTCAAGCTCTATTGGTCTCCTCTATCTCCCATCCATCCAGATAAGTTACTTGCTAACTCAATTTCAGTTGGTCTCCTTTATATGCTAAACATCCCTCATCCTATGGAAGAGTGACATTCAATCTAAGTTACTTGCTAATTCAAGTTTAGTTGGTCTCCTTTATCTGCCAAGCATCCCTCATCCTATGGAAAAGTGGCATTCAATCTACTTATCCTAAGGACTCAAACGACATTACCTAATTTTATTGGCGGGGAAGAAACTGCAGAAGTTTAAGTCAAACAGTATAACCTATTGATAATAATTCTTACTAAAAATAAAAATTATGCTAAGTTAACAGTAAATTTTTACATCAAGCCACAATTTTAATAAGTCCATTTCTGTAATAAAAGTGTTAAATTTTTTATAATCTGTGAAATATGTTTAAAAATAAGAAAAAAGATGATCATTTATAATGCAATGAGATAATAATCATATAAAATGTCCACCTAGTATCACTAATTTGAACGTTGATTACTCAACAAATACTCCCAGATAGTGAGGATATATAAAATCATCAATATTTTTATGAGTGAATTAGTAGACATTAATCATAATCATCAATCATACTATACACTCTTATTGTTTTAAGCCCAAGAAAACACAACTACAACTACACACAAGTGGTGACCATTAGTAATCATATCAACTTTTCATGATTCTTTTATTAACTTTTTCCAAATTGCACTTATATTTAGAAGGACTCCCAATTGTTAACTGTTAGTGCATCTTCCGATTTATAATTAATATTCTAATCTTGCATTTGCATTTAGTAGTTTTTTCCTTAAGTTAAAATATATTTGTTTGTTGTTAATAATGTTTTTTACAAAATTTTTGTATAAAATTATATTTATATCCTGATATCTAGTGATATAAAGTTTTTTTAATTATTATATTAGTTTTTCAAAACATTTAATGAAATATTATATTTTTACTTTTTTTACTTAATTGTTATAATTTAATTTAATTTATTAATATTAATATTAGTATTATTATTATTATGGTTACTTTAGAAAATTTACCCCCATACATATGGATTGCAATACATATGGATTGCAATTTGTGATTTTTAAAAATAAAATATATATTTTTACCTCGAAAAAAGGACATCGTCTTAAAGGAACATTAAAATATATTAATAAAATACATGGGATATCCAAAAGCATTGGATACCACAACTGGAGGCAATCGAACTTTATATGAATTGAATAGTCGCTGTTCTCTCCGGTAGATTCTCCCAACGCTCCGCACTTCTTATAGGCCCCTTTAAATATTATGATATAAACCATGTAGCATCACATGTATCGAGAGACAATAAGTAAAGGGCCGATAACTCCTATTCTGTGAGAACCAGTCTAGATATAATCCAAGTGGATTTACTTTCCAGCTAGACTTGTTGATGGTTTTGAATCTAGTAAGCTTGCAGACATTGTGCCGTTATGCTCATTTGCACATTATTAAGAGATTAAGATTTCGCACATTATTAAAAAGTTAAGCTGAAATTCGTTAACGATTTTGTAAGACAAAGGCTCAAGTCTAACCAATTCCACCTATACTTTCAACTCGAGGGATGTCTTCACCATCTAATCGAGAAATGATTAAATCTGATTCATATGAACTCAATACCACAATGAAAACGAACATCATAATGTCTTCTTCAGAATTTTTCGGTTTGTAGTGAAGAGCAAGCTCCCGAGTTGAAATCTTACAATTAAATCTTACACTTCATTTTGAATTAAATCTTACACTTAATTTTGAGCATCGTTTTTTCTCCATCATTTAATCTAAAAAGCATGACTCTTACAATTACTTAGAAGACCTAAACCTAAATCTTACACTTCATTTTGAGCATCGTTTTTTTTCCACTCTTTATTTAAAAAAAACGACACTTAGAATTACTGGGAAGACGTAAGCCTTACATTTCATTCATTTAGAGCATCATTTTTCTCCACTATTTAATCTAAAAAATATATGATTAATGAAGATTAAACTTTATACCTATTAAGATTGATGAGGACTAAAATTCACCCAATCAATAAAATTTCTGTTAACCAGCCAATTCCCAAGAACACTTCAGCATTCTAATGGTAACAATTCCNTGAGCCAATTCCCAAGAACACTTCAGCATTCTAATGGTAACAATTCAACTAGAGCCCTGAGATGACTACCCTAAATCCAACAGCGCATGAGAACATGGGTCATAAGAGAGTCCGTTTCAGTAGAGTTATTTCCATGTTCTTCTAACAGGCAGTCCTAAATTATTTATGTTTACATTGTTAAACTGTTCGATTATGTAAAACATAGTGGTTGAAAATGTGGAATCTCTAATCAAAATTAAAAAATATCTCTATATTATAATATTAAATTGATATTTCAAATCATTTTACATCTATTATAAAGGATTATGAATATAAAAGAAATTATCCAAATCACCAAATTAAATCAGTTTATTACATACATTTTAATCAATATGTTTTAATAATATGTTTTAATAAATGTACATAGAGAAAATATGTACATAGAGAAAAAAGAAGAGAAAACTCTTGCCATAAGGGTTACATGAAATCTATTTATTAAAATTTTTCCATATAACTATTAAATTTATTTATTGAATAACAAAGAGTTAAATGTTAATATAAATATGTTTTACTTGAAATTCATGAATTCACAAAATTTTGTATATAATCATTAAATTCATTCAATAAGAAAGAGTTAGAGGTTTAAGGAATAGATGACATCATTAGGTATAAGAGAGAAGTTCGTATTCTTTTTCTAGACTATTTTGCCTTGAAAGAAAAAGTGTGAATATGTTCTTGTATATTTTTTTTCTTCCATGAATGTACAATTTATTCTTCATATCATGACAAGTCTGGGAGAAGAGAGTGTGCATTTGAAATGTATGCACTTTTCACCCTCAATTCAAGTGTACACTTAAGCTTGAGAACCACATCTCAGGATGGAGGTGGGGGAAGAAAGTCTCAGAATTTGAAATAAAATATTTTATTTTTTATTTGGATGATATAAATAAAACGTATGAATATATAGCACTATCAATCCAAAGGACTTAAGAGAATGTAATGTCACTACAGAAATAGTTTACATTGATAATACTATAGAAATTTTCATATAAATATTATAGGAGCATCTTCAATATTTAATCACAAACTTATTCAACTTTATTACATGAAAACATCTCAAAGTAAAAAATGAAAGTGGAATAGAATATCATGGTTTACATAAAAATACTCAACAAAATTCTTAGATACTAAAATAGGAACCATGCCAAGCCACTATCATGAACAAGTAATTTCAAAATAGAAAAATATGAGATATGGAGAAAAAAATAAATCCAAGAGAAGTTATCCCTTTTTTTCCAAAATTAAATCCTCTCTAAAAATAACATACTCTCACAAGTCAAATTTATACAAAAACCTATCTTACATGATGGTCAAAATTGCTCCAACATCTAAAATTCACATATATACTCGTTAAACATATTCTATCAAAACAAAACCATAAATAAATTTAATATTATATATATATATATATATATATATATATATATATATATATTAAAAATTAAAAAGAATAGATTTTTTATTTCAAAACAAACCCAAAACAAATTTACATCATGCCAACATCTTTAATGTATTAATCTACCTATTCTATTAGGTGAAGATCATAGTCTATAATCTAAAATAAACATGATGAGGTTTATAGTTGTTTGCTTTATATAAATATTGTAAAAAAACACATAAAATATCAGAATGTATAATATGTTTTCTTAAATTGATTTACTTATTTTAAAAAGTTTTATAACATGCATACCATACATTAGTTCAACTTTTTTGCTAAAAAAGTTTGATGTTAATTTTTTAAATATAAAACTTTGATTTTACTCAAATTTAAATTTTAAAAACTTTATACATCTTAGTTACTCTATAACCTCTCTAGGTAAACCTTTAGATTAAAAACAATCAATGACATAACAACACGTCCGCATTTAGATGTATATGATAAACAATATAGTGAATAACAAGTAAAAACCTTTAGAAACATAAGCAGGGCAAACAGTAATTAAATGGAGTTTTATCTGGCAAATTCGTTTCATCAATCTTTCGACTAGAAACTGAATTCTAAACATATAAGAAACTATTTACACGTCCCTTCACCAATCTATCAACCATTTCGGTACAAAACTAAAATATATATGAAATTATTTAAACGCAAAGTTGCCATAGATATCCGCAGCAATTGGAAAAGAGAATTTGAAGATGAGCAAGCAAACCCTTATCTTCTTCAACTGAAAAAGGGTTAACAAAGTACACTATTTTTATTGATCACCCTATCTACGAAGAAAGCGTTTACTCGTTAAATGGATTTATTAGCAGTGCGAATATCTACGAAGAAAGCGTTTACTCGTTAAATGGATTTATTAGCAGTGCGAATATCTATCTCAAAAATCACAGAATCGGTAATACTAGGTCAATTAAGATGGAAATTTATATACAGTGCCTATTATTATTACATACACAGAGAACTAGTTTTTACGAGTGATAATTAAAATATTCCACAGCACTAACAAACAATAATCCCTTAATTATCTGGTCTCTTTATTAATATTATACCAGAGATATATAAATGGACACATAACTTACACTTCTCCATCGATCGGAATGCTGGATTGGATTATCACCTGCGGATGCGATGGCACTCGCATAGGGTTTCTTTTTCAACTTTCTTCCTGTGGAAGCTGCGGTGACAATTGCAAGCTGCACACCTCATGGCTGCAGCTGTTCCCTCATCTCCGCTAGCCATAAATTCTCCGCAACCATCGACTGCGTAACCCCCAATGCTGGCAGCGTGATTCTTTCGGCACTCTCCATAGCGCACACTCTTCCTTGATGCAATATCTCCTTCTCTAGCTGTTGCGGCTGAGCCCGCTTCGATCTGCTGGACTATTTCGGACGGCCCCATTTCCTCGACCGATGCTATTGATTGAGGTTGAATCTGTACGGATCTTGTTCCGGGGACC
>CBVK0101774324.1:0-16828 GCA_900067695.1 Picea abies | reverse complement strand
TTTTTTTTTTTTTTTTTTGGGTGAAACAAAAATAATTTCCACCTAACATTAGTGTTTGGGACATAATGGAATACCCTTTTAAAACACAAAATGCATATAAATAGAAGAACCCATAAATATTTTGATGCAAGTTGTGACATAGGTTCACTATCTTGATTAACAATGGAATTTAATGTTCAAACATGGTCTGATACCATGCTTGAAAAAATATAGTATTTCCACATAGGACAAAGACCATATGAAACTACTCACACAACTAGATCAAATATTAGTACACCAATGTATTACATTGTTAAAACGCTCAAAGAGGGAAACAATCCATGGCCCTAGCCGACATGACCACTTTCGAAAATATAGTAATGAAAAAGATGTAAGTGTACATAAGAGCTTCTCACAATTGGTCTTCATCAGCTAACCATCCATGCTCTTTAAATAGAGATCATGGATCAATTAGATGCTAAGACATCGATCAATGTAGTTGATAGTATAGAAGAGAAAATGATCCATTTAATTACTTCATATTAAATAACTACAAATTCATACTAAATCATACTAACTAAAAACAATAAAGAAACACACTTTTACCTAAATATACATTAGATCAAGTTGATCTTAAGTTACTCCTACGTGTCTAAATAGCCTAATTTTTGTATCAAAGTTTTGAGTAAAAATGAAAATAGAATGGTTAAACCTCGATATGATATGAAGTGTTATATTACTACAGAATCCACTAAGGATTCTTCTAACATGTCCCTAAAATCAAATAGGATAAATAGGTACAAAACCCTAATTAAAAGAAAGAAAGGTACTATATAAATACAAAATAGTAGAATATTTTACAACTTTCTAGGATAGATCCTACAAAATTCTCATGTCATATTCTAAAGATAATAAAAATAAAGAAAATTAAGAGGTAATTCTACATAATAACAATAATATTAAAAATATTATTACATGTGAATTTAAGAAGAAATTTCGGTGCGATAAAGAATTAGAGGGTAAGAGAAAATTAAGATACTATAATGAGGTGATCAACCATAATCTAGAATCTCAAAACCATATGTTTATCTTAACTATAAGAAAAAATATAATCAAAATTTCTAAAATAACAACAAAGTATCATGAGCTCCATAGAGAAACAAGTTGATTGACCATTACTAAAACTTTGTGGGTCGAAATAATTTTCCATCTTCATGACACTATGAGGATTGAAGATGAAAATAATTTTCTCTTAAAATTTCCTATGTACACCCACATTATATCTTAGTTAGAAAGCATTTGTTACAATACCAACCTTAATGATATTTTAAGTCATCAAAACTATGGTGATTTTGGAATTATTATGTTAAATAGTTTTTAACACATAACTAAACTTATAAAGAAAACCATGTGATTCCTCACATTGTTTTTTGTTTTTTAAGGTACAATAGACAAATTTTGGTATTAGTGGACATTAATATACATCAACATCATCAATAACTTGTTGCGCTAAGACATTTAGTTAATGTCACATTATTGAAATATGATCAATCAATGGTTACATTTAAGATTACACCAATCTTTAAATTTTATGTTTAAATTAGATGTTCTCACCTATTTTGAACATTTTCTATAGGTTGTTTTGGAGAGGAAACATTCAATGAGAAAATATCTTATAAATTTTACAATTTGGACAACAAATTACCTATAACAGTCATTTCTACTGATCTCATTTTATATACCAACTTATTCTTTTAGGACACTTGCAAGCAAGTGATCCAATTAAAACATGGTACATCATGATTATGCTTGGTTTATGAGTTGTGTTGAGTATTGATATTTGTATGTTATTTATTTGATGTATAGTATTGAAAAGTATTATGATGAGGTTTCCTAAGTGTGCATGAAACATGACATGATGAAGATGTCAATGGAATCGACAAACTTTCTTAGACTGTAGATTAAGTCAGGGAGTGGAATTTTATTTGGTTTGAGTACTTGATTTACATGCATATATATTTGATGATGATTTAGTGTGGATTTAATTTATATGGATTATTGAAATTATCTTTGGCAGTAGATGTAGGCATGGTGCTGCTTGGTAATCTGACTCACATATGGAGTAAAGGGGTCATACATAGATGGAGAGGTGTGGAAGCATCCCTGTCACAGCCTACTAGCACTCCCACTATGATCGGCATTGAAGGTTAATGATTACCTTTTTCTGATAGGTTCATGATGTCATGAGGGATGAATGAGATGGTTACTGACGAGGATTACTGAGGGGAGCATGATAAGGAGGATACATTATTCCTCACCAATCCCTTAGCCTCACACAAGGTCGACAAGTGGAGTACTAAATTGAAGCGTCGAACAACTTCCAAACTAGTCAATGACAAGTGGAACCCTTAGAGCATGGAGGTGCGTCTTGAAGGACACTTTGCATTTATAAATTATGAGTCAATAATAGTCTAGAATACCTAGAAAATAAAATAAATGCTTAGACTTTGTTAGAAAAGAACATACAATTTATTATTAAATTATAAACTACAAAACTAACAAAGAGTCTATGTCTATATACTTGATTAATTAAAATATTAAATGGGTTAAGGGAATATGGATAAATAAACCTAATAAAGGATGAACAAAAATAAAATTTAAATACGTGCACATGTGTGCATGATATTAATAAAAAATATTTTTAATTAAAACGAATCCATTTCATGAAAGAATGGATTATTAACATAAAATTGGTATCCGAAGTCAATAACCCACTAAACCCTATTTAAAGAGAAGAGTCATAATCAAAGTGGAACTGAAATTTAGTTAGGGAACACAATAAAAGGACCACGGAACTAAGACACTAATAGGAGGAAAAACATGAATTGATTGTGGGTGTGATGGAAAATGATTATTTAATTAAATTAAAAAGTGATTTAATATGTGCAACATGTATTGTGGATGAAGTGCTGGTGAAATTTGTATCAAATAATTTTACTTGTGAGTTGGGTTCAATACTCTGGAAGAGGTGGAAGCCTCTCCTTGTGAGAGAAAGCTTGACATATTTGGATTTGAGATTCTGTGTGTGACCCTTTTGCAACCTGAGGGTTAAGGTGGAAGCCTCTCCTTGCAGGAGAAAGCTTGACATATTTGGATCTGAGATTCTGTGTGTGATCCCTTTGCGACTTGGGGGTTAAGGTGGAAGAAGAGTATCCAAGCATTGGTTGGGAGGTACCGATAAATTCACTAGATTAATAAGTACAAGAAAAGAGTGTTGCACAAGACTTCAAGTTGCATATCATTCTCAATATTACCAATATTTTGATTACGGTACTATATTGATGTAATCATTTTACTGTTAATGAATTCTTCGTTTGTATTTTGGAATTGTATGGAAGATTGTTGATAATGTTTCAAGTAATCCGACTGTTAATATATTATCTTATTTTCCTCTAAAATGTTGGAATTTATATTAGTATGATCATATTCATCGGATTCCTTAAATTGTACAGGAGTAAGATCTAAATTCGTTGATCCATTGATTTCAAAAAGAGTCAGAGTTTTTGTTTCTCTCAAAACCAGGCTCCTCGAAATTTCTTTACATGTACACTTCAAGCCTGTTACAGATATACAAACTCGAGCCATTTTGGCTGTCGGATAGTCAATCGACGTTTGTTCTCACCGTTTCTTTTATTTAAATCTGATTAATCTACTACATGATTCAAACTCTTGAGCCAGCCTTATAAGCTTGATGTGCTATGATATAAAGGTTTTGTCAATGCCGATTTAGATATGCTTAGTTCGCTCAGTTCTCTGTCACCACAATTTGTATCTTTCAATTTTCTAGTTTGGAAACGGGCCCTGGGATAATGAACGAAGGTTCTCCCCATTCTTTCACTTGATATTTCGTGTCTTGGTTTTTGTATTTTTTAATTGGGCGTAAAATCGAGCAAAGAATTTTTTTTTTGCGTAGAATTTAATTGACTGGCGAGCACAGTGTTTAATTAAATAAGAAAGAAGAGTTTTAAATATGGATCTTCTCCATGAAAATTTTCTTCCTGAAATTCAAAGCTTCCCTAGTGAGTTTTCTTTGATAGCGTTCCAGTAAAAACCCATTACTTTGACCATGGAATTAAGGCGTTTGCCTTCGAACAAGAAATAACTCTAAAATTAACCTATACAATTGTTGTTTGGGATTAAAAATGTAACCTTTCATATAAATTCTTGAATTTATAAATTTCTGAAGTCATGAATGGCTATCGTTTCGTTTACCAATTTTTTTTAGATTATTTAATTTCTCTTAACATCTTACATCAATTCCTCCTCTGTTGGAATAATATTAGGACTGGGGATTATATTTTCTTGGGCCCTTATTTTATCGCGTGTCATTATGATTAATTCACCACTGTATTATCAAATTTTTTCAAGTGCCATATCCGAGTATTCCTTACGACTATCTACCTGTTTCGGACTTAAGTCCCAAACGTGAGCTCGATAAAACTAAGCCTGTATTAGATACGTTGTGTAGGTATATCATTCATGTTATTAGTCCCTGCCCTTCGGGCTGGGCTGGTAGGGACTATAGTAATCTGTTTTCTATGGATCTATTAATCTTGCACAGAAAACAAGAATTTAACCTAAACTTTTTGCAAATTCCTAAATTTTTAGACTTCCATTTGCTATTTAATCCTAAGTTTTGAGTTTGGCCTCTTATTTGGCCTCATATCGAGGCAAACTTAGGGTATTTTTTGAACTTGAACTTAAGAAACTACCTACACGATGAAGTTATGTTGATTTTCAAGTTGACAAACTTAGGCTATAACTTAACATTCTTTACCTAGTTTGAACTTGAACTTAAGAAACTACCTACATGATGAAGTAATGTTAATTTTCAAGTTGGCAAACTTAGGTTATAACTTAACATTCTTTACCTGGTTTGAACTTGAACTTAAGAAACTACCTATAGGATGAAGTAATGCTAATTTTCACATTAGCATTACTTCACTAACATTAAATATTTTCCTATGCATATTCCATATAATATGTGCTGGGTACATCTCTGCATGGTAGCAACAACTTCACAGGTGTTGAACAACTTCACAAGTGTTGTGATATTTTTTTTAGTAATGGACTTTAACTATTCTTTAACAATAGCCCTGAGGAGTTCATTGTTTGCCTGCTACAGATGAACCAAGGAGTTCATTGTCCGTCCTACCCGAACCGAGGAGTTGATTTTCCGCCCACTACAGATGATGAATCTCACGAGGATTTTGAGCAATGTCACATGTTGCTTGAGCATTGGGTTGCTTCTATAATTTGTAATATGTAAGTAACTTCAAGCTTCAATACCCACCTGATTTTATGTTGTGATTTATTCAACATCTTTGATATCCATGAATATGTTATTTGTTTATGTGCATGTCTTGGCATATTTTGTTCATGGTCTGATATGCCTCCAGATTTGTGACTGTGGATCTCCATCTTGTGAGCATGGATTTCATATTGATAATTTTCATAACCCTTCTTGTCTTTGTTAGATGAAGAGTTGGGAAGGCATATAGGGCGTTCTTTCTCCGACAATTGTACCCTTCCTCTAATGCTCTAGGGAATGTCTCTTTTAGGAATGGGGATCAGTATCGTTCGACTTAAACACACCACTTTGAGGCCCATATGCCCTATGATTACACTCTTAGAATCCTAATTTGAAAATTTTAGTTGTAGGCAATCAGGCATAAAGTGATTTACTTATCATACAAGGGACTGCACAATATCGCTATCTTTTATTGAATTAATATAATTTAACGAGACAATCCCCCTTCCATTCAGAGATACTCGTCCAAGGTGAATGCTCTATTATGATCTCAGTACTCCCTTTCTTCCTTCCTTGTTATATTTGTCTCTTGAATTATTGCAAGGGAGTTTTCCTTGGAGATCCCATTGTCATAATGTCAATTCTTATTATCATACTTTGCTCCAAGTCTAGAGAATATTTCACATACCAATTCTCCCTCAGTATGTCAAGATTTTCCAAACTATTCGCATTCGCGTTTTAGAGAAGGAAGTTAATTATGGGGAAATTTGATTTAAATTTCGATTTGAAGATCATGAATTTTGATTATTCCTTTTAGTGTTCTAACTGCTTCAGTTTTTTAGTTGTGATTTGAGAATCTCCTTGGATTTTTAGGAACCGGTAATTCTCTTTTCTTATTTGTAAATATTAAAACTATTGTTTTAACCATGAAAGCATTTTAATATACAAAATGAAACTACTATTTCAACCATGAAAATAACCAAAACATAAAACATAATTTTAGAGCAAGGTAAATAATGAGCATGCAAAATGAACATCCAAAACAGATTGTCCCTACAAAATCCAAGTAACAAAGGAAGATGTTCCAATAAACACAAACAAAAGCATGCAACAACACCATATATCAATTATCATGGCATGCAAAATAGAATGGCTTTTTGCAGATGGGCGTATTGAAATGAATAGATTTCTACCTTCAAAGCGGAAGCAGCTAGTGTAATCGGCAAGGGATCCTCATTTCTGGCCTCGCTCATCCCTTCAAAGTCAGCACTAGCGCAGCTCTCTTCATCCATTTCAGTGGGGGGCGGAGAAAGAGAAGTGATTCCATATTCCTCCACAAAATCATCAAATAAATCAGCACTAGTGTCTACCCCAACTCTAGGACCCTGGTGCTTGTGCTTGTTGATGGCACGTGTTTAGTTTTCATATCGCTATCATTAGCTTTGTTCACATTAAGCATATCTCTTTGAGCATGGCATTCAATGATTCTACTTTATTATTCTATTGTTTAACATCTCTATACATTGCTTAGTTTGTTACTAATAATGGTCATACAAAGCGAGAGAAAACAAAAGATTCGATTCTCAATACAAAACCATCCAATGGTTTTGGTTAAACTGATAAAAGACCCAAGCAGGCGAGATTACGTTATCAGTATAGGCAATAAACACTCGATTTGACACTCGGTTTGAATCCAAAGTATTGGCAGTTATGCTATGGGTGTAGGGTGTTGAATTCAAAGTATGCAAGATGCACTGACCTCAATAGAACATAATTGCTTTCAATACAAGGAAGATGCATCCTCATTTTCACCACATTATAAATACATTTAAATTCCACTTCACCTCCTTTCTCAAGCAGTAGGAAATCTAGTCATACCACACATCTGGTAAGGCCGCGCCCTTTCTCTTTAATAATTTGGGATGCAAGCACCAAGTAGCTTCGCCACTTCACCACTTCGCCTTTTCTCTATTTTGGTGAGGGGTCAACATACATGTAAACTAAGTAAAATCACCTTTGCAACTTTCATCCTAAACCCAAAGAAAATATTAATAATAACCTATCAATGTAAAACTAAAAATATATTAATAATAACCTAATGTGAGAAAAAATAAAACTAATATTTAAAAATAAAACAATTTTATATTTTATATTTACTTATAATACTTTAACCCATATACCTAGCCAATTAATAAATTGAACCATACTATTTCATATATATTAGCGGCTTAGTCATTGAACACATGAATAACATAATGGGCCACATAAATAGAAGCACAAACTCAAATATTTTCACAACAAAGCACAAAAGAAGTTCAAATCCTCGAATAACACCTAAAAATAACACCTAAAAATGTTAAATTATGTAAATCTTCCTAACTCAATCGAATAATCTGCCATAGTTGATTCGGAACAAAAGTAATGGGGGAGGGCACAAACTCTGTAGTTACAAGAAATCAAATTCATTTTCACCTTGCAAGTTTAAAAGAACTTAAATTTCATAGTAGCAAACTTCTTAAGCAACCAGAAAATAAATATTCAATGATAAAATTTTATCACAATGATATTCAATGATAAACTTGAACACAATGGAATTTAACAAGCTATTCTGGCTCTCTTACGCCAGCAATTATGCATTCCTTCATGTGATTTCTGCCTTCTTGGCAAGGACTTGTTGCTCAGCAACTGCCCTTTATTTAAACTCTAACTTATATTGATAAAGATCTTACATCATACACTATTCGTTACTTGACCGAATCTTTTATAATTGGGAGTGTTTAACCACGGTACGAGAATATCAACTCCGTTAAATGTTGTAAACGTTGATCCCTATAGTTGATAATAACCCATTCTCTTTTTCTGTAATAATTAGACAAACTCTCCGCGAGCACTGTAAACTCAACGAGGGGGAATGGTAAAGATCCTACCCTCGAAATTTTTGGTCTTGATTCTTTTGAAGATTGAAGAGAGAGGGAGAACCTAGATTCCTTCCAGTTATGATTTCTTCCGCATATCCTTATTCCAACTCGCATTTCAAATTAATTCTACTCTATATATCAGTCCTGGCTATCAATTATATTGTTGATATAATAAAATCTGTTTGAGTTCAGCTAAGCAATATATTCATTGGAGATTTGAGATCTTATAGCTTTATTATGAGAACATTAGAATGGCATGGAGTAACTATCTGTAGATCTTAATTGAAGACTTTATTAATTATTGAACTTAGATGAGAAGGGAAAATCAAATCTAAGTTATATCTTGATAAGTATATGTATATAAAAAGAAAAATTTTAATTCAACCTTAATCATTTATATATACGAATTGTACCCTATGTTATCTCGTGATCTTATAGATTTCTATGTTCAACGTGTTGTTAACAAAATGAGGGTTATTACATAACTCGATAAGTTATCTTGTAATTTCTCAACCACCGCGTTAAATAATTAATGATAATTAATTACCCTGGTAGAATTGTTCGCGTTCTTGATAAGTTCATTAGTAAAGATATTCGTACTTGTTCAACCAATGTTGCACTAATATTAAACCTTTAGATAATTCTTGAAGATTGATGTTGCTATAGCATTCATGAAGTCTTATTACTGTCGTTGTTCTAAGTTTATTCTCGTTGTTATATATATAAAGGTTCCTTATATATATGCCCTTTTCATCATTGCTCTTCACATTGAATATAGGTAATAGAGAAGGATGTTACACTTATTTAATTATTGGCGAATTGATTAACATTGAAGGTTGATTATTATATTTTTATATTTGGAATTAGATGCATATATCATTTTTATATTAAAAAATATATGTTCATTGTAATTTATTAACATATGGTATCAGAGCTGGTTCAACTCTAGCACATTAGATCTATTACGCCTTCAACTATTTTATATTAAGAATTAAAGATGTATCGCTAATACAATTTGAAAATTTTCCATGCAAGTATCATGGTTAGACGAAGGAGAATGAGAAAACATCGAGGTGCAAGACATACACTTCCTCTAGGTGAATCCACACTAGAGGGATCTAATCCACAGGGAGAAGAGAAAACCAATGAGAAATAACATCTTGCAGTGGGAGATGTGGTAGGTATGATGAGATCCTTTCAGAGGATGTCAAAGGTGTTGATAAATTGATTTGATTGAGATGAGGGAAGGGAGTTTGTACCGAATGGTGGTTCGCAGTTCCCTCCTATAGTCGGTAGTACTATTCATAGAGAACTCGAGACAGTGAAATTTCTAAGGTTCTCAGGTGTCATGGACAATTTAGTCTTCGAAGCATGGTTGGAGAAAATGGCTATATTCTTTGCACTCCGCGATTATACCTTCAACATGAAGATCCGCATGCTAGGATTTCAACTAAAAGGGAGTGAACTTCTTTGATGGAGGACACACTTACCACAACTGAGCATGGTCGTTGAAGACATCTCATGGGAATTGTTCGAGGAATGATTTTGAGAGAGATACCTTTCTCATGAGTTCATTAGGCGTTAGGTTTATGAGTTAAATGATTTATGACAAGGTAGTTGTACATTACCCGAGTATGGGGCCAGGTTCATGGAGTTGCTTAGATACACTACACTCTGCACATGAAGAATGAGAAATTAAAAGTTATCAATTTTGTGTCTGATCTCAGCTTCAACATTCATGCTAAGGTGAGGATATCGATGCCCTAGACCTTGCATGATGCAATGCAAAAGGATTTTGTTACTAAATAAGAGTTGAAATGTGGGGGTTAAGGTAGGAATCCATCTAGGAAGATAGGACCGACACCACATCCAACACTACAAAAACATACATATGTTAGGAAGACTTATGGGCATCATGATACATGTAGAGGACTTGTATTTTATACATGACGTAGACAGACTACTAGTGAGAGGAATGCATATACATAACCACCACAAGAACAAAAACTCTGTCCTCAGTAGAAACAATAGTCTAGATCATTTCCACAAAACATATCGAGGCCTCAAAGCCCTACACCAGTAGATTCTTCCTCTATAACTAGGAGGACCTTCCTAAAGTATAGATGTTGGATTTGTGGACAGGCACAATATTAGAGATATTATCCTATTGAGAAGGAAATATTTGTATCAACAAGAGAGATGACATAGTGGGAGATTTGGGAAAGTCCCATAGTATTTATGTAGAGGTTAATAACCGCTAGGCCGAGCATCAATCTACAGTTCTCGAGACTTAAGGTATGATAGTTTCCCAACAGTTTAGTGTTTTGATATATCCATGAGCTAATGGGATTTTTATATATAGTGTTGCACATAAAATAATTAAGGTGAAGGAAGTTGAACTAGATGAGTTTAGATATGTGGAAATGACATCTGGTTCCAAACAAAAGGTTGGAGGAAAAGTTAAGGATTGTAACATTAACTTGAGTGATTTTGTCACTAGAGTAATCCAATATGTCAAAATCATGAGATCTTATGACACTCTGAATCGTATGGATTGGTCAGAATCGTACGACCCGATACTTAACTGTACGATGAAATAATTAAATTTGATTCATGATTTAGGAAAGAGTAGAGTAATTGTGGGAAGAAACTAAGTAGTGTCGTTAAGATTTATTTATTCCCTACAACTATAGAAACATATGTGTAAAATATGTAAGTTATATGCCATTTTAGTGCTTAACGAAATGGGGGACACGAAAGGATTAGAAAACCTTCTTGTAGTTCCAGAGTTTGATTATGTTTTTTCTAAATAACTACCAGGTTTATTGTCTGAATGAGAATTTCAATTTACTATACATTTAAAACCTCGAACAAAACCAATTATAAGAACACCATATCGGATGTCGACAACTAAATTACAATAATTAAATATTTAGTTAAAGGATTTATTACACTTGGGACTTATAATTCCAAGTGTGTCACTGTGGGATTCACCAATGATATTTGTATTACATTGACTATTGTCAATTAAATAAGGCCACGATCAAGAACCAATATCCATTACCAAGGATTGATGATTTATTTTACCAAATGAAGGGAGCGACAATGTTTTCAAATATTGACTTGAGATTGAGATATCATCAGTTACGAATCAAAGAGGAATATATCCCTAAGACAACATTTAAAACAAGCTTTAGACATTATATATTTATGGTATTACCATTTGGATTGACAAATACACTAGGAGTATTCATGAGTTTAATAAATGGGGTATTCCATGAATACCTGGAAAAAATTGTACAGGTATTTATTGACAATATAGTAATTTACTCTCACATGAAAAAGGACCAAGATGAAAATATGTGATTAGTTTTGTAATTCTTAAGAGAAAAAAAGTTGTCCCAAAGGTTGTCGAAATGTTCATTTTATGTGACAAAGATTCATTATCTAGGACATATTATTTCTCAAGAAGGTATCGTTGTGGATCCAATGAAAGTTGATGTTATTATGGAATGGACAACATCGATGAATGTGAAAGAAGTATGTAGTTTTATGGGATTATCAGGTTACTATCAACTCATTGTCCAAGGATTTTTAAAGATAAAAAATCTGTTTATGGAATTGCAAAAGAACAAGAAATTTGCATGGTCTGAGAAATGCGCGAACCATTTTAGAAGCTTAAGGAATTATTAATGAAAACACTGATATTGAAAGTTTTGGATAGGAAAAATGAATTCTTTCTATGCATAGATGCATCCAAGGAAGGATTGGGTGGAATATTAGTGCAAGACGGTCGAGTCATCCCATATATTTCAAGGAAACTAACAAATCATGAAGAGAATTATGGTACACATGACTTGGAATTGTTATCAATTGTTTATGCCTTGAGAGATTGGAGACATTACCTTATTGGACCAAAATTTGAGTTAAATAATGATCATTTTGGATTGCAACACATTTTTTCTCAGAGTGACTTGAATGCGTGACAAAGGTGTTGGTCAAAACTTTTAAGTGAATATGATTTTGAGATCACATATATAAAGGGAAAAGTTAATAGAGTAGAAGATGCATTGCTTGGAGACCTCACATTTTTTCATTAATAACACTAAAGACAAACCATTTAGAAAATATTTTAGTGTTACTGATTGATGACGACTGGTAAAACGAAGTGAAAGGAAATATCATATCAGATACAATGATGATACCTAAATATCAGGGATATTATTTTGTGAGTGACAAAATTTTAAGATATAATAACATAATTTATGTAGCACCAAGTGACAAATTGAGAATGTTAATTTTGAACAAAGTTCATCGAGTGGTGTATATGGATCATTCTAGAGTCACAAATATGAAGGAAGACCTTAAACCACTAGTCTTTTGGAAGGGAATGAAGACATATATAGTTAAATATATGTTGAGATGTCTTGAATGTCAACAAGTGAAGGATGAACATAGACATTCAATGAGATTGTTAAAACCTGATATGATTCCTGAATCAAAATGGGAGGTTATATCAATGGATTTTATTGTTGGATTTCCATTGATGGCAAGGAGACACAATTATATTTTTGTATTCGTCAACACTTTGACCAAGAATGATCATTTTATCCCAGTTCGTACGACGTATCAAGGACGAGACATATCTATAATTTTTGTTAATGAAATTTTAATATTGCATGGTGTACCGATGAAGATAATATCTGATAGGGGATTAGTATTCACTGAACGTTTTTGGACTAGTTTTCAAGAAGCCTTGGGAGTGAAATTGAATTTTAGTACAACATATCATGCCAAAAAAGATGGAAAAATAGAAAGAATGAATCAAAGTTAGAGGATATTCTTTGAATGTATGTGATGGATCGAAAAAAATGTTGGGAACAATTTTTACCACTTGTAGATTTTGCATACAACAACAATTATCAGAATACGATCAAGATGGCACCTTTTGAGTTTCTATATAGATTTCCATGTAGGACATCTTTGAGTTGGGATTGATAAGAGGAAAAGGTTCTGGTGGGACCATAAGTGATCCAAGAAATGGAATATCAGATGTAATACATAAGGAAAATGATTAAAGAAGTGCAAGATCAACAAAATATTTATGTGGATGTGCATCGTATAGACCACAATTATGAGATTGGTGATAAATTATTTTTCGGGTGATGCCGCATAAGAATTTTATTAAGTTTGTAGAGGGTGAAAATATATCTCCAAGTTTTGTGGGACCTTTTAAAGTTGTAGAAAATAAAGGACACATGGCTTACCAACTGGCCTTTCTTGATTCTTTGAGGTGTATGCGTGATTTGTTTCATGTTTCAGTTTTACATCACTAAATTTTAGATCCATCACATGTTATTGACATGAGTTCATTGGAGGTATCAGATGAGGGTGATATCATAGAAGATAAAATCGACATCCTGGACCATCACACTTGAAAGTTACGACATTGAATAGTCGATCAGGTCAAGGTCTAGTGCGATAGTTATAGTCCACACCCTGCTACATGGGAGGATGCATTTGAGATTTGTCAACAATTTACTTATTTATTTTGATAGTGATATATAGATTAGTATCAGATACATTTATTACTTTCATTGACAGATTGTAGAAACTTTGGGATGAAATTTAAAACAAGAAGGGGTGTATGTAACATCTAATTCTAGTGATCTCATTTTATATACTGAGTTATTCTTTCATGACACTTGAGAGAAATTGATCCAGTTAAAACATGGTACATTATGGTTATGGGTTTACGAGTTATGTTTTGTTGAGTATTGAAATTTATATGTTATTCATTTTATGTATAGTATTGAAAAGTATCATCATGATGTTTCCTGAGTGTGCATAAAACATGACATGCTGAGAATGTTGATGGCATCAACACACTTCCTTGGCATATAGATTGATTTAGGGAGTGGAATTTTATTTTGTTTGAGTACTTGATATATGCATATATATTTTATTATGATTTAGTGTGGATTTCATGTCTATGGATTATTGAAATTATATTTTTTAGTGGATGAAGGCAAGGTGATGCTTACTAATTTGAATCACATAAGGAGTAAAGGGGTCATACACATATACGAGATAGATGACGGAGAGGTGTCACACCATCCCTATCACAGCCTAATAGCACTCTCATAGTGACCTAGAATGAAATTTAAAATTACCTTGTTCCTAGAGGTTCACGATGTCGTGAGGGAAGACTGCGACACTCACTCACGAGGATTATTGAGGGGTGTGGAATAACACCGATACCTTACTTCTCAGCAATCCCTTAGTCTCACACAAGCTTGACAAGTGGAGTACTAACTCTAAGTATCAGACAAGCATCTCACCCTTGGAGCACTGAGGTGAGTCTTGAAGGGCACGTCGAATGTATAAATTTTGAGTCTATAAAAATCTAGAAGACCTAGAAAATAAAATAAATTCTTAGACTTTGTTAGAAAAGAGCATACACATTATTATTAAATTATCAACTAAAAAACTAAGAAAGAGTCAAAGTCTAGATATCTAACTAATTAAAACATCAAAGGGGTTAAGGGATATGGAAAAATAAATCTAGTAAAGAATGAACCTAAAGAAAATTTAAATATGTGCACAGGTGCGCATGATATTAATAAAAGGGGATTTTTAATTAAAAGAAAAATCATTTCAAGAGAGAATGGGTTATTAACATAAAATTAGTATCCTAAGTCAATAAACCACTAAATCCTAACTAAGAGAAGAGTCCTAATCAAACCCAAACTGAAATTTAGTTAGGGGACACAATAAAAGAGGTACTAAGGAACTAAGAGAGAACTAGGTGGAAAACATGAACTGATTGTGGGTGAGGGAAAATGCTTAATTAATTAAATTAAAAATATATTTAACATGTACGACTTGGGGAGAGTGTGACACATTGTTGGTGAACAATCTTTAATTTAATTATAAAAAATTATCTAAATGTGCATGATATGACATGTGTCAACGTAAATTTTCCTATAAAAGAAATGGTAAGAAATAGAGAATTTACCCTATTGAAGGATGAATGAAATGTTGGTGAAATTTTTATTCACTAAGTTTACTTGTGTGAGTTGGGTTCAATATTGTGAAAGAGGTGGAAGCCTCTCCTTGCGAGGGAAAGCTTGAGCTATTTGGATCTAAGTTTTTGTGTGTGACCCATTTCCAACTCAGGGGGCTAAGGGGGATGAAGAATACCCTTAGAATTGGATGGGTGGTATAAGTGAAGTCACTGGATTAGCAAGTGCAAGAAAAGAGCATTGCGTAAGCATTCAAGTTGAAGATCATCCTAAAGATTATTAATTTTCTACTTATGGTACTATATTGATGTAGTCATTTTACTAGCAATGAATTATTGATTTGTGTTTTGGAATTGTATGGAAGACTATATGGAATTGTATTTTGGATAGGTGTTCAAGTAATCCAATTATTAATATACTATCTTATTTTACCTTTGAAATGTTGGGATTTATATTAGTATGATCACATCCAATTACTGGTCTGTTGGAAAAATATTAGGATAGGGGATGCAATTTTCTTCGACAGATATTTTACCTTATAGCATTATAATTAATTCACCATTGTATTATCAATTTTTTTCAAGTCCCATATTCGACGATCACTTACAACTATCTACCAGTTTCATACTTAAGTCTTGAACGTGGGCTCCATAAAACTAAGCCTGTATTATTATTGTTTGGTTAGACATGTTGATTCTCAATCGTAGCCTATTTATTGAGCACACGTCCATAATTATCACTATTGTAGAGACCTTTATGTCGAAGTACTCAATTTGTTGTTTTTTTAATAGGAACGGTTGGGGGCATTTATATTAAAAAGAAGGCCACAAAATTTCAAAAAAATATATGTGGCAGGGTGTGAGTGCCTTTGTTGCTTATGAAAGAGCTTAATTGTTTATATAGGCCTAATAAAACTATAACACCTGATGCATATTAGTTGTAGTTTTTCCATGTAAAAATGGCGATATACACTTTTAACAACAAAAAAAGATTACATTTCATAAAAGACATGATTAATAGTTATGAGACTGTCTAGGATCTTCCTGTTGTTTCGTCGGTCAAGCTTGTAAATTCGCCTCTACTGGGTTCTCCTCTATGTACTCACGATCTGGGTTCTCCTCTGCATGATGGTGGTCTACGAAGTATGGTGCTATGGGAACGTGATGGTCATTACTGACTACATAGTGAAAAGAATAGGGAATTCGAGATTCATTAGTGCCAACTGAGTTTTCTGGTTGCTGAGGATTTCTCAATTGTTCGGTAACAACCCTGATCTGTCTTGTATTCCTACTGAATCCTCTTAAAACTATCACCAGTTCTTGGTTGTGGAAAATTTCTTGCTGCTGAAATTGAGCCTAAAGACCTGCCAAATTCTTGTGTATCCCTTGATTTTCCTACTAAAGATATAGCTATAGTGCATCTTTGCTCTCCTCCATCCTCCTGCAATCTATTGAAAGTGCTCGAAACTACTCTAAGAGGTCATCGAAGATGTAAATTGGGAAAGAACATGTAGCTCTAGACCTTCATCGCATGATGGAGTGGAGGTTCAAGAGTGGAAGAGGCGAGTGGGCGTGAAACAAGCAGAAGCAAAGATT
>CBVK0101774323.1:0-14197 GCA_900067695.1 Picea abies | reverse complement strand
AGCACCATTTCATTTGGCCATTCACATCACCTCTTGAGTGAATGAGATTTTGATTTCTTCACCATTTCCTTTTAGTTTTCTACTTATAATAAGAGCTCAATATTTGGGGGTTCAAGAGCCCTCTCTCAGAGGAAGAGGGGACCCATAAGTCCCCCTTTCTCTTTGGTGTTTTCCCACTAATACAATTTATCTATTGGTGGCATCCATGTTGTTTATTTTTTGTTCTATTTCCCTTATGCACTCTAGTTTAGTTTCTTTTATTGTTATTAATTTAGTTCTTTGTTTATTTCTTATGCTTGATGTTTCTAACTCTTGCATTCACTGTTGTCTTGTCAAACTAACCCAACTGGACTTGTAAGCGCCCTTATTTTTCTCATTTAGGTGACGAAAGGGATGCAACATTGAGCTCAAAGATGTTACCACCTTGGACCCATAATATGTTTTCCCAACATAGGTCAAGGAAGAGCTTCCAATAGCTTAGCAAGGTGATATAGGGTAGAGCTTCAGGGCTCAAAACAACATCTCAAACCCTAACCCCGAAGCACCTGGAAAACCTGATGACATAGTGGGACCGTGATAGTCCTAGGCACAATATGCAGTGTTGGTCGATGATATCACTGACCGACTAGAGTCCGACAGGGAGAAAGAAGACACAATCACAATAGAGGCAGGCACATATTTTGTGGGGAATAAAATAAATACATATGAAAGTATGGATATTACCCTCCCTTTTCTCCTAGACATAGTCCCCACTATTGGCGATATGTTGGGAAAGGTACCCAAGATGAGGTACGTGGACCATGATGTGCACGACACGACCAAATTTCTAGAATTGGCCAAGCTTAACTATTTGATTGACACATGCGAAATTGGACCCCTAGGATGACTAGTGTTGGAGCTCACACAATGGATCATGGGTTTTTACAACTAAGGGATTATGAATCTTTTAGACATACCACACTTTAGGCATGGTAAGAATATCAACCTTTGTGTCAAACAGATGGTCACCCCAGTCCACAGAGGAATCATGTGGATGGAAAAACCAGTGCACAATGACGTGGCATTGATTTCCAAGATCACAGGACTGACCATAGTCAGTGCACAACCTGAATAATTTTTGGAAAATAGAGCATGCAAGAAATAACTGGAGGAAAAAGTTAAAGGGCAATTCAAAATGACTAGGGGGAATAGAGGAATTTTCATCAAACACATTAATGACAATGCAACAAGGTTCACAAGAAAGTTTATGGCATGTAAGATGATAAAAACATGTCACGGAGAGGAAGAGGGAGCAGGTGTGATCACAATGGCAGAGCAATGCACTAAGGGGATGGTGTTTAGCAGGGTGTCGTACCCGTTGAACCAATTCAAACTTGACTGTCGCAACATGCATGCCAATGGAACCAAGTTCCATTACTCATGGTTAATAATAGTGATAGCCTTGGTAGGGTGGTAGGAGCCCAAGTTCTCATAAGTTTTGGACAGGGTCGGAAAATGCTATGCAGCTAGGTACGAGTCTCTCTAGCAGGAAAAGGACAACAAGACGTATCATGAAAAAAACATTGTGTTTTCCATGGTGTTAGAATAGATCGAACAATGCACAACAAATGTGTGGAACATACCTATGAAGGTAGCACAAGAGACAGAGGGGATAGCCAAATTCAAGTCATCCCAACATCATGTATGGATCCAAGATGCAAGGGATCCCAAAACAGAGTGGATTAAGATGCAATATTGTGTCATGAGGGAGAAAGTGGACTAGATTATCAAAGAATGGCTTGCACAGTGGTAGTCACCAGTAGAAAAACCAACCATGAAAAAAGGCACGACGAAGTACTCCAAGCTCAAAGATACAACTGAAGTAGGATTGTTAGCTCGAATAGGTAGTCCGGCAGACAACACCAGGACAACCACAAAATGAACCCTACCAAGTGGGAGAAAGGATGTACCAAAAATACCGAGAAGAACACCCACAGTGACAAGGACAGGAAGCCGACCACAAATAGAGAAGAAATATATTGTATAGTCTCTAGAAGAAAGAATCCAAGGAAAAAAAAGTGGGGAATATCCCTCATAGAAAACAATGAAGCCTACGCAAGGAAACGATGCACGCAAGAAGCTTAAGTATGATATAGACGACCCAGACATCACCCTCACATGGGATGATGCAGAGATCATCACAGAAAAGGTCCAAGACATGAGTGAAGAAGTGGTCAGAACTACAGAGGAGTAGAGGGAATAAATTATGGCTAAGCTCCCAGAGGTTCATGAAAACATATAGCAACTATAGAGATGGGAAGAATCACAGGCCACTGTGTAGCCACAAGAGAAGACATTGAGGCCACCTACGCAGAAAGAAGGTTAAGAGACTGTGAAATTCATCATCCAGGGTAGGGATACATTCATGGAAATGCGTAAAATGATTAGCTTTGATCAGGAGACGATGAAAAATACCCTAGAAGAGGTGGAAGAAGTGGAGATGGTGATGGCACAGATCCCCATAACCAACAAATTTGTAGTGCCTTGTACATAGGTGTGTGGTGTGAGTGATTGTTTTTTGCATATATCATACCCAAAAAGTCCAAAAATATTTTCTTTTTAGATATTTCACTATGCATGTTGAACCTCGTAATCTATTTTACATGTGTTGATAGGATTATGATGATTTTTTTACAAATATGGAAACATACACTTAAAATTAGGTACGTGTTTTCCAAACTGGAATATATGGATAGGTTTTTCCTTTCATTTCTCATTTTCCATTATTAACCATCCATCCATCACAATGCCTTAGGTTTGGTCCTATTGGGTTGTGACAATAGCCACTCCCTTTTTCAAATTGTAACTTGTTTGGTAGTTTCTACCCTTCATGAGTTCCCTAGTTACCATCCATATTTCCATTTGGTTACCTTGTTTCATTTTCCCATAGGATCAAGAGCACTCCTTTAGCCTCACCATGAATTTATGATTGAGCCTCATTCTTATCTCTTCATCTATATTCTAGCCACATCCCATGGGGGTTCTGAATAAACTTTTTATTGTTTCTTATTGTTTTCCTATGCATTTGTTGCTTGCATCATGATTCTCACTGCTGTGCTACTATTTTCCCATATCCTTCTTATCATTGTTGCAGTAGTGCTTTACCATCCATCTCTTTCATTATTCGACATCCATTTTGCATCCATCTACCCATGGACATAACAACTACTAAGAGTGGATCTATCTTTCTTGTACCATTTTGCATTCATCTTTGTTAAGCCACTCATTCTCTCTAGTTGAGTATACTTTTATCTCTTTTTTGGACTAGTTAAAGGACATGAAACAGGTACATATTGAGCGTATTTTTATTCCTCTTTCACACTCATTAAACCAAGGAGGAAAAAAAAAAAAGAGTGGTGTTTTTCAACAATGGTCTATTATCAAAATGGTAGCGTTCATCAAGTCACCCTTGAACATGAAACATGTTTGAGTCTTCATCATAGTTGGGTTTTATATTGCGTAGGAGCCATGCTAGTAATATGAGTGCAATATTCCCAAGTGGTTTTGTGTGGAATGCTTTGAGTTTTTGGTTTTCTAGTTGAGGTGTTCTGTCAAATAATTTGCACCTATAGAATCCTTGATCTTATGTTGGGATTTTATATCACATTTTATGGCACAAATAGTTTGAAATAAAGGAAGTGAACTTGAGAAAATATGAACTAATAGAAAACAAGAACAAGAATATTCACAAAACTTAGATTTGTATTTATTTATTATATATAGTTGATGTTGATATAATAGAAGAGAAGATATGGAAATATATGGAAGAATGGAATATGTGGTTGATATCACCTACACGATAAAATATAATAGATATATATTGGCTCCCCATAGCCTTCAATAGCTTCGTATAATATATTTACAAGATGACTCTCTTTCCCTTCCTCTAAACATTGTATTCCTTTGGCTGAGTTGCACCCTCACTGGATGTAGAACACCATAGAAATTCTATTGGATTGGATTTGACTCCAAAAATAAATGAAATGGTTTTTATCTTATAGGTAAGAGGATGGTTGGTTCATATGATGAATTTCCTTTACTGTAGATGCCAAATCTGACTACAAAACAATGGATCTCTAACCTAAAGTGTTCCCTCCTTTAGTAAATTCACCTGGATCTGATAATAAATAATTATGTGGGATGGAAACCACCAAGAGTGCCAGGAAAGGTTTCTCCAAGGATAAAAAATTTACCCAAGTATATATCTCCTCCATATCCAACCACTAGAAGCCAAATCAAACTCCTTAAGATTGGACAGTGCGCCCTTCTTGTAGAAAACCCTCCAATGGTGCACCCCCCTTCACAAATGATAGTTGAGAATGATATGGCATAAATATAATGAAAAGGGTGGAATATTTCAACATCTTGGACAAGATTGAACCAATAAAGGAGGGATATTTCACCTTTGTGCTAATATTTAGGGTTTTTCTAGTCAAAACCTTCAAAACACTCAAGTTGCCAGAGCTCAAAGTTGTAAATAGAAAATGAACAAGAATGACGAAGTGAAGCACCTCATCCTTTTTATACTCCATATTCTAATTCCTCACTTAAATTATTAGTTGGATTTCTAAAGTATTTTCTTCAATTATCTCATATTATCCAATTATCTTACATTTACTTGTTTTCCAATGTTACTTTTTCTAATTTGACTTTAGCATCCTTAATGACATATTTTGGCCACCTTAGTCCCCTTTTAGATGGGACTAAATCCTATGGGGAACAACTAGGATACTAATTCCTAAAGTACCTTGGTCATATGTAAGGGGATATTATAGTCTCCTCTGCTTGAAATTTCTTTCCCGCAAGCAATTACGATTCGAAGTGTTGCAAGACTTGTTCACCTTCCCAAGAAACATCCTCAATTGGAAAATTCCTCCACTTAATCAGATATTTCTTGATACTCATGTTTCTCAAAATTTTCTCCCTAACCTCCAGTACTTCTTAATGAATTAAAATATATTGTCCATCCTCATCAAGTGGTGGGAGCTCCTCTGTAACTGTCACATGTTGACCCAATTCCTTATTCAAGCATGACACATGTAATACATTATGAATTTTTCTTCATGGTGGAAATTCAATCTCATATGCTACCTCCCCAACTCTTCTACTCAACTTGTATGAGACATAGAAATGAGGATTGAGTTTTTCCATGCCATTTCTCTTAATATATTACCAGCGATATGGATGTATCCTCAAATAGACCAAGTCTCCGACCTTGAAACTGCTTTCAACCCTATTTTTATCTACATAGATATTTTTTTGGATTTGATCCCTCTACAAATGAATTTTAAGCTCCCTAATTATCTCTTGAATTTCTTATATCCAATCCTTAGCCATAGGATCCCTACTGCCCCCAAACGCAACCTCCATGAAAGTGATTGAATCATAGCCATATAGTTCCCTAAAGGGTGTCATGACAATAGACCTATGATGGGTAGTGTTATAACACTACTCCCCTAGATGAAGCCATTTGAACCATGCTTTTTGTTGTCTTGCCACACAATTCTTAAGATATCCTTTCACCCATTTATTGACTATTTATGTTTGTCCATCATTCTGTGGGTGGTAGCTCATGATAAGGGTAAACTCAATGCTAGCAAGTCTAAATAACTCATGCTAGAAAGTGCTCATGAACTTGCTATCCCTGTCACTCACAATATTCTTAGGTAATCCATGCAATATGAAAACGTCATTGAACAATTCTGCTACCTGAGATGCATTGTACTCCATGGATATGGAAAATAAATGTGAAAACTTGGTCAAGCGATCCAAAAATACAAAAAATCCATCCTTTCCTTGCACTTTAGGAAAACCTGTGATGAAATCCATGGATATGATTTCCCATTTTTGTGATGGAATGGGAAGTGGCTGCAACACACCTGTTGGATGGGTATGCTCAACCTTATTTTGTTGACAAGGTGTGCATTCTCTAACATGGGGAATAACATCCTCCATGAGGCCCTTCCATGCAAACCTCTCTTTAATATTCCTGTAAGTCTTGAGGAACCCTTGGTGCCCACCTAGTGGTGAATCATGGAAATCCCTTAGCACCCTTTCCTTGAATTTATATTCTGGTACCACATAAATCCTTCCCTTGTAATAGATAAGGTCATCCAAAATAGGAAACCGGGCATATTGAATTTTCCCATCCATTAGCTCACATGCAAGCTTGTTTTTGGAGTAATCCACCAAAATGTGTGATTTCCATTCAACTGATATTTCTAACAAGGCATAAGTCGAAGGAATCCTAGACAAGGAATATGCTACAAAATTATTCTTCCATTTAAAAAATGTTTATGTCAAAATCATAGGCCTAGATTTTTCTCACCCATTTTTGTTTCCTTTCATTGAGGTCCTTTTGTTCCAAAAATTATTTGAGGTTGTTGTGATATGTTTTGGTTATAAACTTGGCTCCAAACAAGTATTGTCTAAATATAGCTAGCACATTCATGATATCTATAATATCCTTATGATATATAGTGTACAATACCTCATGCCCTCTTAGTTTTCTTCTTTCAAAATCAATAGGATGTTTTTTTTGCATGAGTAAAACCCCAATTCCTTCCCCTGATGCATCACACTCTAGTATAAATGGTTGAGAGAAATATGGTAATGTTAGGAACATAAAAGTGATCCTAACCTTATTCATTTATCAAAAGTTTGTTGGGTACCTTCATTCCACTTAAATGCATCCTTCCTTGTTATACCAGTCAAGGGTGCACAAAGCTGTGAAAACCATTTAACGAATATCCTATAGTATTTGAAAATGACAAGAAATCCCCATAGCTTTGCGATGTTCCTGGGTGTTGGCTAATCTAAAATGGATTTTATTTTCTCTTTATCAACATATACCCCCTTTTCTCAAAAAATATGTCCCAAATATAATAATTATATCATTCCAAAATCACATTTAGATTCTTTGGCATACAAAGATTGTTCCCCCATGATGCTAAAAATGTTATGTAGATGCTTGAGGTGATCCTCCAAAGTTTTTCTATAGGTTAGCAGGTCATAAAAAGAAACCAATAGATAGTTCCTCAAATGTTTGTTCAAATATTTATTCATGCAGTATTGGAATATAGTTTGGGAATTAGTTATCCCAAAGGGCATAACTAAGAACTCATAATGTCCATAATGGTACCTAAAGGCCATCTTTTGGATATCCTTCTTCCTTACCTGAATTTGGTGGTATCCCGAATGAAGATCAATCTTCGAAAAATGAATTGCCCAATGGAGCTCATCTAGCCATTCATCAATCCTGGGAATTGGATACCTATTTTTATTTTTTTTTCTTATTCAATGCCATGTATTCAATGCACATTATCATTGTGCCATGTTTCTTCTTAACCAATATACCTACAGATGGAAATGGGATTGATCTAGGGCTAATGTGTCCCATGTCCAACAACCCTTTGATTGCCTTCTCAATTTCATCTTTGACCCTTTTTGGGTGTTGGTAAGGTGTGGTTATGACTGGTTTATCTCCTTATTCTAGATTAATGGTGTTTTCAAAACCCTATCAAATGGTTTCCCTCGAGGAATTTTCCAAAATACCTTATCATGCTTGACAAGTATCCTTTGTATGTCATGTGAATAATGTTGGTGCCCTTCCTGAGTGGTTTGGAGTGAAACTAAACACTCTACTACATAAGCCACGTCCTCACACCTGAATATAACCTCCATGTGCTTTGTTGAAACCACCTTGGGAGAATTCTCTATCACCCCCTTCAATGTTACCCTCCTTCCTTCTTCAGAATTGAAGGACATATCCATAGTTTTTTAGTTTGTAGGGATAATACCCAAGGTGCTAATCCATTGAACCCTAATTATATCATTGGTATCTAGTAGGTCCATCACATAGAAATCATTTTCCAAATTATATCTTCCCAAGGCAAGACTCATTTGTGGAATATATTTTTCACATGGCATGGTGCATTCCCCTGCTACCTCCATTAATAACCCCTCAAGCACAAAAGTAGGGAGGTATCTCCTATTCACCAAGGCAACATCAACAAAGTTATGGGAGGCCCCATCATGAATAAGTACTATGACCCTTTGTCCTTGGAGGTCTCCTCTCATCCTGAAAGTGCATAATTTTGGTACCCCACTATTGGATGCAATAAAAACCTTCTTAATTCTTTCCCGGTTGAGCATTGGTTCTTCTTCCTCTTCCCCATGCGTGGGCTCCTCTTCTATTTGAGGCACTTCTATATTTTGAATATTCCCCACATCATCTTTCTCCTTACTGTTAAAAATAACCTCAATGTAGTGGATATTTCCTTTCCCCATGCATTTATGTCCTGGTTCCAATGGTTCTTTAGAAGTATAACTTAATTCTTTTCTTCTCAACTCCCTTCTAGTAGCTTCATCCAATTTCCCCTTACCTATGTCTACAATATTTTTTTGAATATTCCCCACATCATCTTTCTCCTTACTGTTAAAAATAACCTCAATGTAGTGGATATTTCCTTTCCCCATGCATTTATGTCCTGGTTCCAATGGTTCTTTAGAAGTATAACTTAATTCTTTTCTTCTCAACTCCCTTCTAGTAGCTTCATCCAATTTCCCCTTACCTATGTCTACAATATTTTGATCACTTCCCCTTGGAGCAATTGGGGGCCTTGGAATGAATTTGTTTTTTGAAGTTGCCCCTTCCAAGTTCCTAGTCCTCTAAATCACATACTGAAGTGTATTAGGATTAAAAGCCTTGACCCATCCATGCAATGGTTATGTAAAACCTTTAGAAAATATCATCATCAATCTGGATTGTGACACATCTGGAACCATGAATACTAGCCTATGAAATTATTCAATGAATTCTTTAGTTGTGATTGTTTGTTTAAGTTGGGTGAGCTCACAAAAATGAAGTTCTGGTTCCCCTTGATCAAACCCATGTATGCTCCTTTGTGTGAAATATGCATAAGAAGTAATGTGTGCATGTCCCAAAGTAGCCTTTGTGTGAAATATGCATAAGAAGTAATGTGTGCATGTCCCAAAGTAGTCATCCCATGGTTCCACCACTCATGGTCCTTTCCTTCCAAGTATAGGGTGAAAAATTTGATGGCATCCATCTCCATCACAGGGTTTAATTTCAAGTAAGAATCCAATTTTTGTACGCATGCCTTTGTAGAAGCTTTGGCTGATCCATCAAAGTGGGAATCTCAAGTTTTCTTGCCCTGTTCCCCAGATCATTATTACCCCTATAAAAATATCCAGGCCTTACCCTGTATTTGAACCTACAATACTCTCCCAATGAAATTTATCTTCTAAATCCCGCACTTAAGGCTGCATATTCCCTCTCACACTCTTTAAATATTTCTTCCACCTCCACACACCTTGGAATATTGGCATCCTACTACCATGTGTCAAAGAAACATGGCATGTAAGGCCTGGGTGTTATATTTCTTCTCATTGGTTCCCTATTGGTTGTGCCCCAAAATAGACTTTACCCCTCAATGTCGACCCTGTGGCTAGTCTCTCTGTGATACCTTTCTCCTCCCTGAGGTTCACTAGCCTGATTATTCCATTCATTATTTTGTGATTCCTTGCTATGTACCATCTGCATTATAAGATGTGAAATCATATCCTTCCCTACTTCCAAAGTAGTAACCAATAACTCTTTTCCATGTTCTATAGCTATCAATGTTGATTTGAGATCATCTTCTCATCTGGTTAAGCGGTCTTGTGTCTCATTGAAATGGTGTTGCATGATAAATTGTGTCTTATCAATGGAGCATTGTAGTTCATATGATATTCTTTCCAGTTCAATTGGCACTTCCCTTTTAGTACCACCTCATATTTCCTGTCTTTTTTCCATCTTTACTTATGGTTCCTCTCCCCCTTTTGTCCTTCCTTCTTCTGTTGTAACCGATCATTAGAAAAATCCCACAGGTGAGGAGGATTCAATGCTCTAATACCACTGTAATATTTCCAAGTGGTTTTGTGTGGAATGCTTTGTGTTTTTGGTTTTCTGGTTGAGGTGTTTTTTCAAACAATTCACACCTATAGCTTCCTTGTTCTTATGTTGGAGTTTGATATCAAGTTTTATATCACAAATAGTTTGCAATAAAGGAAGTGAACTTGAGTAACAATGAACTAATAGAAAAGAAAAACAACAAGAATAGCCACAAAGATTGGATATGTATTTATTTCTTATATATGGCTGACCTCAGTACAATACAAGAGAAGAGATGAAAATATATGGAAGAATGGAAGATTTGGCTGATAGTGCCTCCAAGATACAATAGAAGAGAGAGATATTGGTTGCCCAAAGCGACCACTAGCTACATGCAAGAGATCTACAAGATCAATCTCTTTCCCTTCCTCCAAACACTATATTCCTTTAGCCGAGTTGCACCCTCACTAGCTATAGCACACCATATAAATTTGGATGTCTTGTATTTGACTCCAAAACTTCATGAAATGTTTTTTATCCTATAGGTACGAGGATGGCTAGTTCATATTATGAATTTCTCTTTATGTATATGCCAAATTTGACCCCAAAACTTTGGATATCTAACCCAGAGTGCAACCTCCTTTAGTAAATTCTCCTATATCTGATAATAAATAATTATGGGGGGTGGAAACCACCAAGAGTGCCAAGAAATGTCTCTCTAGGGATGATAAATTTACCCAAGTATATATCTCCTCCATATCCAATCACTATAAGCCAAATCGAACTCCTTAAGATTGGAAAGTGCACCGTTCCTACATAAAACCCTCCAATGGTGTGCCCCCCTTAACAAATTATAGTTGAGAATGATATAATCTGAATAAAATGGTTAGGGTGGGATATTTCACTACCTTGGCCAATATTGGACCAGAAAAGGAGGGATATTTCAGCTATGTGTTGATCTCTAGGGTTTTCCTAGTCAAAACCCTCAAGCTACTAGAGCTCAAAGATGCAAATAGAAAATGAACAAGAATGAGGATGTGAGGCACCCTCATGCTCTTTATAATGTATCTTATAATACCTCACTTAATATATTAATTGGTTTTCTAAATTAGTTTCTTCAATTATCTCATATTATCCAATTAGCTTATATTTCCTTGTTTGCCAATGTCAATTTTTCTAATTTAACATTAACATCTGTAATGACATATTTTAGCCACCTCTATCCCCTTTTAGATGGGATTATAGCCTATGGGGGACAACTAGGCTACTAAGTCCTCAAGTACTTTGGTCATATGGAAGGGTATCTTACAATGAGTCAAAGATAATCCTTCGACTGGTTACTCTTCTAGTCATCATGGAGTGTGCTTCAATGCCTCCTATGTTGTTGCACTATATTCATCCAACTCTTGTGTCTCGCTGCCAAGTCACCATTGTGTCATGCTATATGCTCAAGGGAAGATTAAATTTGAGTTGGTCATCTCATGTTTTGTTGAATTTATGAGTCTTCCATCCTTTTGTCAGTTGTACTTGGTGATACTATCTCCTCATATCATCTCTTAGTGTATGTTTCACATTGATTGATGGGGGATACATTAAGTCCCTCCTTAAAATGATATATTTATATATACTTCAACACATTATATAGGAGATGGATTTAGAAACTAGCTATTACCTTGGATCTTGCAGTCCTTAGTGGCATGCCTCTTCATGATCAATATTGGGTTTACATAATTGAATGTTGATCGATTGATTCTACGAGTGCTCAAAATTAGATCCTCTATTCTCACTCACTTGATTGTACTAGGTACCTTGGGGTCCATCTTCATCATCAGTGGATCCCCCCCACTTCTGTTAACAATATACATCAATGATCGATAATCAAATGTTCTCTACCATGCCCAAAATCATCTCATATATTCACATGATGTTTATTCATACCATTGGGGTTTGGGATGAAGACCTTGGGTTTGGGGGCCACAAATTTCCTTTATAACAACCCCTCCCAAGTTGATATGGAGAATATCACTTATATATGAGTACTTTGAAGACTTTGGGGGCACTTTCCTCAATGCTCATTGTATTTCTGATAGCTATATGCTATGTCATAGATCCACATTGTATTTGATGGTAGCTATGATTGTATTCATGACATACATCCACAATGTATTGTCTTGTGGATATGGTATTATTGATGACATGGATCCACTATATATTATTTTGTGGCCATGGTCTAGCATTACATGTCATGGATCCACAATATATTGTTTGGAATCCATTATCATTCATAATATGAGTGTGTCTACTTAGGGATGGTCTATATATGCTCTCATCCTTGGTGTTTGATTGCAAGGCTTCTTTGACTTCTGAACCTCCTTTTCTCTCTCCTCATGTTGCCTTAGATGGATGTTATTTTATTGTAATGTGTTTCAACCATCTATTCCTCTCCTAACCTCACACATTAGGGGGCATATCTTATATCCTTAATTTACACCCTATAGGAAAAAAGGGAGTTCATAAGAAGATATAATCCTAATCACTTTATTTTTCTAAGGTTTGGCCACTTTTTGGAGGTCATTGTAGGTCTAATAAAGTTCAACATGTGATGATCATCTTACATTGGTAGTAGTGCAATAGGTGACTAATTGTCAAACATTCTATATTCATGAAGTTATGAAGTGATAGGAAAGGGATGAGTTGTATATTCATGTCATGGGCCTAGGTAATCGCAACATTCAAGTCTCTAGTGGTCTATAGAAGATATAGAAGCTCTCCCAAGCCTCCTCTAAAGAGTTGTATAACAAAGGCAATTATTGGGCAAGAGGAGGAATCAAGAGTATTATTATGTTGTCCATTTGTAGAGGTACTTATCCTATCCATCATAGTCATAAGTGAGAGTGCCTAACCTGAACAAGATGTTGAAGTGATAAGAAAGGACCAAGGAGTCAAGGGAGAATGCCATCATCATCAAAGGTATGTTTTTTTTCCAAGTTCTCTATAATCATTAATAAATCAACGATTTTACCCAAATGTTTTATGTTGATTTTGAAAATGTTTGGATTTGATTTTATGAATGATGAATCAAGTTATATCTGAGGCATATTGATGATCTATAACACTAGGGAAATAAAAAGATTGGTATTGTTTGTTTCTGTTGGGCCCTTCATTTTTGGGATAAGAAATTGCGCAAGTTTTGGCCTAGTACGAGTTGTGTAACCTTCAGAAGAAGCTAGACACCGGAGAAAGGAGAAGAAACATAAATCAATCGCAAAAAGGACAACACAATGCCAACAAAGAAAAAGAGGTTGCAACAGAACAAGAAAGTGTGCAAGCCTAGACAGAAGACACAACTTAGCTTATATAGGGATGAATATGATTGTAAAAGGGTTTGGTTTAATTGTGATTGTGTTCAATTCGATCTTTCCCTTACTGTTAGGTTGATGACATAATTGTTGTCTATTGTAGAGAAGTCAGGTTTTGAGTCTGTAAGGTAACCTGTACACCATTTTGGGAGGTAGAGCTCTACGACATGAGTCCAAAGCCAGGAGTCTGTAATAGAGCACTACTTTGTATCTCTGAGTTTGTAAATGAAGAAAGATCTAAAGGTAATATGAAGAAGGATCTAAATTTTCAAAATATATTGTGTCTTTCTATGTTATACTTATGCATTGCAATACTTATTAATGGATCATGAGTTCCACATGATGTCTCTATGTTTGAATTATTTTCCGAAAATAAGTAGGTTCAGTTCTTGTGCATATGAGTTCAGATCTGTTTGCTAGTTAGATGTCCTACGCAAGCTCGGGGTGAATATTGAAGGTTCTATGAATCCTCTTAAGTATTTTCCTTTCTCTTCCCTATCTACTTTGTCTCAACAGTGCTTCGGGTGAGAGTTCTTCTCTTCGAAGGAGATGAAAATGCCAGCGCTATAGACTACTCGGTACCTTTTGTTGGTAACCTGAGAGGGACCCTAGTTTGATCAAACTTGCACCAAAAAAATGGTTTCATTGTCTAGACCTGCATTAAAAGGGAACCTATAGGGAGGATTCTTTCATGGATTCACAAATCTAATATTGACCAATGGTGGGAAATAAATTGTGATGCCTTCATATGGAAATAAGTGGAGTTGATGGGAAAATTTGTGGAATATACTCGCGAGTCAATATTTTACTCAGAAAGATCAAGTGACCAGTACGAGGTATTTTGGGTTAAGTTCCCAGAAGAAATTTTCCACTGGATAAATAGGCTCCAAGAAGCTCCAGAGTT
>CBVK0101774317.1:0-16367 GCA_900067695.1 Picea abies | reverse complement strand
ATATTGTGTTTTATAGGCTGGTGAGCCAGTTTTGTGAGGATTAGGCCGAAGAGCCTAGATGTTAAAGGCCAGTGAGCCTATTTTTGTATATGTCTCATCATTAATATAAAATACATCGTTGCGCACAAGCCGACCACGATAAAAGAGTATGGGGGACTAAACTCCACTAGTTAGGGAAAGGGAGGGATAAAAGTTAAGGAAAAGGGCTAAGCTAGGGAGCTTAAGCCAAAAATGAATATTATATTAATATTTCTTAAATCATAAAGTATGGATAATTCTTTTATCCTAAGTTCTGATGTTGGGGACAAGTGGGCCAAAGTAGCTCCCAACATGACAAGTGTCAAGTTGGGGACATGCATACATATAGTTTGGACTTAGTTCATTTTTCCCACCATTCCCTCTATCATTCAGTCATTCCAGGAGAATTCACTCACTCAGTCAGTTATTATATGTACCTTCATGTCACTGTATCTGAACTTGTATCCATAACCATACATGTTTGTATACCTAGTTAGCTTGTGAGATGGACTAAAGAAGCGGATTGTCAGGCCCATGGGATATTGAAGAGGTGGGTTGTCAGGTCCATGAGCAATTTCTCTCCGGTGGGAGAATTGTTGGGAATTGATTTCCTGAAGTTGCTAAATTGTAGCTATAGTGCTCTGAGAATTCATGTCCGGCTTGTGGTTGAAGCCCATAAAGGAAGTGGGGCAGCCAAAGGAATGTTGAGCAAAGAAGGGGCACACTTCTTGGGGTAGGAAAGGCATGTGGGGAATGAGGGACTTTAGACTATTAGTTTGAGTTGGCACCTGTGACGGAGTCTTTCCTGTTGTCTATAAACCATTAGCCTGGTTAGGAATCCCTTTACCCGGGTGGAGTTTAGTCCCAGCTTGGGAGTGACCCACTGCTAAGAGTGATGAGCAATGTGGTCTAAGACTGGGAGGTTCGTGGAAGGTGTCCACGCAGTTGGTGATATTCTTACCAAGATAAGCATCAACTGTGTGATAAAATTACATGTTGCATTGTTATTTACATGTGTATTTTTATGGGTTTATCTTATGTGTGGTTATAAATGTCTTTATATTTATGGGTATTGCTTGTATATGTTGCATGTATATGTTTACTGTTATTTCAGTATGAATCTGTGTGTTTACAGTATGTATTTTTCTGTTTACGTTTTATATATAAATTTTTGCAAGTGTTCTGTGTGTATATGTTTTAATTGCATGTAGTTCAAAAACATTATGTGGCATAGCTCAGTTGGATATTGGGTATGTTACAGTATGTTGAGCAGAGAAAGAAAGGGGTTTCTGGAGTAGCATGGCTCGGCATGGGTGGACGGGGATGTTACACTTTGAATGCAAGGATGTTGCCTTTGATTATGGAAAAGATAACAAAGTGTCTCGAATAGATGAAATTCTAAAATCAAATAAGCAATTATTGTCTCATTTTCCACCTATCTTTTGACTGCCAATGATTCTAGGCCTAAATCTAATGCAATCAAGGAATCGAAATTATTTCCAGAAAATTCAGAAACAGAAGGAAAAGCATACAGTTAAGGAGAAAGATGTGTATATACACCACAATATGATAGTCAAACAAAATCATTATTTGCCTCAAGGCAACCTCTGCATTCTAAAAAGAATCTTGCTTATAATGGCACTGCAATTGCATACTTTCCCTGTAATAGATATTTACATACTTCTACTAGAAACTACTTGAGGATTCGAGTATTGAACCTTGTACAAAACCCAACAGAGAACAAGAATGATAGAATAATTTTATGTTCAATAAATAAAAGGAAAAATCAATGATCCCAACCAGATGGTCGCCTTCGTTCTCTTGGCCTGTAATTGAAACCTTCATAGCTTGGATTCCCATTTGTCTTGGACTCCTGGGATACTCTTTGATCATGTGAATCCTTCAAAAAATAAGGATCCCAACTTGATTGATATCTCTCTCTGTCATCGGTTGACACTAGAGCCAAATTGTCAGCCTGTTGAGACCTGTTTCCACTTCCTTGTTCATTCAATGCATAACCACCAATTGTACCACCTGAAACAAAGCCACTAACCCCTTGCCTTTTATTTCTTGGAATATTGGATGATGGGCTAGTGCTTGATGCAGGAAAAAAATTACTCTTGAATTGTGCCATCATTCCAGTCTTTAGATCATTTATTGTTGCTCCATGGGAAGGTTGCATTGATCTGTTAGCATAATCAGTATTATAACCTATGCCGTGATTTCATTCTTGAAGTCATCTTACTCACTCTTTTATAAACATTAATAATGCCATTATCCAGTGGGGGAAGAGGCCATTCTTATGAAGCAACTGCAACATTTTTTCTTGGATTCCCTCTACAATAAGATCAACAAAAATACGTTGAAGGTCAACATTGTCATACATAAATACAACCAATATCTTTTCATCCTCCTTGAGTACCTCTTCATATTATTCATGTTGGTTTTGAATTTTAGAAACCCATCAGAATTTTTGTTCACCATATCAAAGAATGTATGCACTTTGGAATCGAAGCTTTGATCAATTATCTGCTCCATAATGTCTTGAGGCTTGGCCTTTGTAATGCCAAGTATGGTTATTCCTTTTCGTCAAACAAGGGCGTCGAAGTGCTCCAGGTTGTTAATTCCTTGGAATCCATTTCAATTATGAGCCCTAAAAATTCATTCTTTGGCACTTATATGTCGAGCTACTGCTTGGGCTTAGTGTTGAGACTGTCAAAACCTTGAGTGCTTGACTTGTGAGTTGATTTGGCCCATGGGCTTCATGTGGTTTGCATTAGATGTTGGATACTATCTTGCATTCGATGTTGTCGATGCTTGGACACTGGCTTCGATTTGCTTGACACCTGCCGCAGATGATCTTAATGTTGTGTTTTTTACTTGCATATGGGAATTGTCCCACATTTCTCTAGAGAGTTAATAGATTGTTGTTTAAATATGCCAATGAATGCAAAGCTTATCGACGCGTAGTGCACCCCTTTTGGGCCCCCTCGTGAGCTCCTCCTCAATGTGACTTGATGCGTGGTTCTTAGGCGCTCAGTCTTGGTTGACTTGTGTTGTGTTGCAGGTGCTTGGTTGGGTGCTTTAATTGGAGATTGGGCCCGTGAGGTAATTGGCCCAGTATTTTTGGCATAAAACTCAAATAAGCCTTTTATTTATTATTATTTTTTTTAACCAAACTTTTAAATTAATAATAAAGTATTATTTTAAAATTATATAAAATAATTTTAAAACAGTATAATTTATATATCATTTTATAGAACTATAGCTTGGTTTAACAAAACAAAGGCAACTTGGCGTTTTTAAGACCCTTTTCAAAGATCGAGGAATTGCGAACAAAGAGAGATGGAAAGATCGAGGAATTGCGAACAAAGAGAGATGGGAGGGCCTCGGAAAAATGGATGTGAATCTTTGAAACTTTTGACAAATTTTGATGCAAGGATTTGAGATTTTGATAGTAGAGAAGTTTGACGAAAATGGCAAAAGGTTTAGAGGTTTAAAGCGGCTGAGAAGCTTACGCTAGGCGATACAAGGATTTAAAGTTAGCACAACTTGACAAATTTGTTTTGGTGAAGGACACAAAATTTAGAAATTTCAATATTTTGTTCTAACATAGGCTCCATCTAGGGATGGTGCTTTCCAATAAAGCGCCAAGAACAGTAGAACATGTGCCTTCATCCATTGGGCAACTTGAAATCAACTTTGTCAAACTTTGAACCTTGTCACTTTACCTGCACCTATTCTGAAACCAAAACTACTTATTCTCTGCAACTGAAAAGCTTTTGCACAAGTTCCTCCACTGGGCTATGGAGTCATCATGCCTAGAAATTAAACCATATTGGATGCCAAACTAAAAAGTGAACCACTGAACTGAAAACATATTGAAAACCACAATTGTACTCTAATGTTCAAAGTTGAGCTTATTTATATACAGTACCTATTCTAACTAGTTTCACTGATCTGCTCAAGTATAAGAAGATTTCCAAAGCAACCAAGAAAATATCTGACTAACAAATTTAATTACGCTTCCATCCTTGAGCACAAAAACGATAGGAGCAGTTGCAATTTTCAAAAAATATCTTGGAAGCGGGTACTTATAGCTTTGAAATTTTGCCCTCAAGAAATTGAAGATAAAAAATTTAATGCCCCATTTTGACTCCATATAAATTTCTATTGGATCATAGAAATTAAAAGATATAAAACTCTTGCAGTTAACCCATACCTCCTCCTACTGGCCAAGCTTCATGAAATTCCTTTTCACACTTTCTTCGCTACTGATCTTTTCTTTTTTTGGCACAAGAATGTCACATTGAGGCTCACTAGTCTGATGCTCATCAGTTGCTAAACAGGAAGGAGAGATCAACTACTCCAGTAACCCCTCCTTATATCATTCATCCACTATCCAAGAATCTTCTTGATGGTTGTCATACACAGGTCGATTTATTTTATGATGTTGTTGATTGGTTTCAAGCTGAACAAAATCTTTGTTTTGCTCATCATCTTCAGGAACACTTTTATCATATTCATCAAATATTGGGGAAAAATTGTTGTAATTTTCCATGCATGCTGGGAAATAAATATTATCATCATTGTCTAGATACTTATCATATATAGGCTGCTCATAAAAAAATTATGAACCTTGACTTTCAGAAATCTATGTTCCATGATGATCTAGTAAGGATGACTGAATACTAACAGCTTGATCAAAATAAGAATTTAGAACAGTAGTTTGATCATGACAGTAATCAATTGAAACATTTGGCAGAATGATAGATGTAGTATCATTACCATTATCAGTATCATTACCAAAATCATCCTCTTCGAAAGCTAGTTGTGTATGGTATTCAATAAGCCATTGGCCTTCGCAAAGATCTAGATCAGCAGACGATTCGCCATCCTGTCTTTGATCAGCTTGAAAGTCTGATGGGTCTGCATGGATCTCTTCATTTTTATTGTTGTAAGAAACCTCTTCTTGATTCACTTCAAAGTCTTCTTCGCATAAATATTTCTGATCTGTTTGAAGGAGATCTTGTTTCTCTACAAATTCTTCTTCATGTATTTGACCATAATTGCTATCATGTTCTGATTCTTTACAAATGTGTTTTGTGAACTTTATATTGCAGCAGTCTTCAAAAAGGAATTCTGATGAATAAACTCTTTTGCAATATTTATGAAAAGCTGCATGGAATTCTTTCAATGATGAAATGATGGAAGGAGGAAGAGATTTGTACCAAAGTTGAGCGTCTCCTCCTAATGAAAAAATAAGCAACTTCATGAGGACATCTTCGTGAGAAATATGCAATTGATCCATAAGCTTATGAAACTCAGAAAAGTGTTCAGTGGGATTGTCATCTTTTCTTTCATTAAAATTAGGAAGATAACCTCCCCATTCTTTAATACCAGGGATAGCATTCGATAAACCAAAAACATTTGTAAAATACAAAGGAGCAAACCTCACAACAATCCGAGAAGTTTAAGAACTTGACATCTTGGAACCAGTGGAGTCTCCAGTGAATCATGTGGAGTCTTCAAACCAAGGAGTCGTCAGGTGAATGATCACAACCAATTGAATTCCTATCCCTTGTTCACCATCGAGGAATAGATCTAATATTTTTTCATACCCCAGGGAAGATAGAGACCTTCAAAACCTTCACTGGCAATGGTGCCAGAAAATGTTGTTGCAAGAGTTGACTCTAGGCTGTAATAGAGCCAAGGAGTTGACTCTAGGCTGTAATAGAGCCAAGCCTTAGCACATTTTGAAGAAGATAATAGTTGTTAATTGACCAGTTATTGGAGGCTTCTAGAACTAATTCTAAAAGAGCCTTTCAACCATTAAAAATCAGAAATAAAGAGGCATGACTTCGACTGCTAAATCCTTTATATCATAAGCGTGGATGGAAGATGTGGAAAAAAAAAAACTAAAAATAAATAACCAGGTATCCAATTCTGATAAATATGGTCTTCCTTTCAGTAGAAGAATGACCATGATTTAAAATATCTGGACATAGGTCTTGTCTCACTCATAAAAAGACAGAGGGTAAACTATGAACAAATAAAACTTGTAAATTAAGAAAAACAATTAAGATGCAGGTCTTGTTTTACTCACAACAAAATAGAGGAAAAATTGCACGTGAAGGAATTCTTTTAATTAGCCACAGCAGAAGTTTCATTGAATTGTAACGTCTACAAGCTAAATAAATGAATGAGCGGAAGAAAGAAGATTAATGACAAAATGAGAAACAGAACATGGGGAAAAATAAGATTTAACTCAACAAGGCTTAGAATCTCTTTGCTTATGTCCTGTATTTCACTGAAATAAATTGGCATTACAAACTCAGCCCGAAAAGGCTCTCGGGATGTTCCCCCCCCCTTTTGTTTCTCATAAAATTTTGTATTTATAGATATACTACATAAGAGATTACCCTCATACATAATTATAAGGGTAATAATTACATAACCAAAATACGAAATGCCTAATTATCATCAAAAACTATCTTCAAAATATCTTCGAAGTCTTCATGCCATCTTGATTAGAGATCCTGCAAATGCTCCAAAAATCTGGGACAGAGTGCAACCTTGGATGTTGGTTGGCGCTACCAAATGTTTTGAAGATAGTCATTATGCTATAAAGCATATCTCATTGATGTCATGATCAAAACTTAAAATCTTATCCTTGGACAACTATTAGAGATGATTCTTCATTATGATCAACCCAAAACTCTTGAGAAATTGCCATCTATGCCTTTACTTCCTGTGAGGTATCTTTCCATTTGTGCCTTAAGATGTGGAAACTGAATTTCCAATTATGTCTTTGAATGCAAGGATGTTGCCTTTGATTCTGGAAAAGATAACAAAGTGTCTCGAACAGATGAAATGTTAAAATCAAATAAGGAACTGCTATCTCCTTTTGCCACCTATCTTTTGACTGCCAATGATTCTGGGGCTAAATCTAATGCAATCAAGGAATTGAAATGATTTCCAGAAAATTCAGAAACAGAAGGAGAAGCATACAGTTAAGAAGAAAGATGTGTATATACACCACAATATGACAGTCAAACAAAATCATTCTTTGCCTCAAGGAAACCCCTGCATTCTAAAAAGCATCTTTCTTATAATGGCACCACAATTGCATACTTTCCCTGTAATAGATATTTACATACTTTTACTGGAAACTACTTGAGGAGTCGAGTATTGAACCTTGTACAAAACCCAACAGAGAATAAGAATGGTAGAATAAGTTTATGTTCAATAAATAAAAGGAAACATCAATGATCCCAACCAGATGGTCACCTCCATTCCATTGGCCCGTACTTGACACTTTCAGAGCTTGGATTCACATTTGTCTTGGACTCCTAGGATACTCTCTAATCATGTGAATCCTTCAAAAAATTAGGATCCCATCTTGATTGTTGTCTCTCTCTATCACTGGTTGACACTGGAGCCAAATTGTCATCCTGTTGAGACCTATTTCCACTTCCTTGTTCATTCAATTCATAACCACCAATTGTACCACATGAAACAAAACCACTAACCCCTTGTCTTTTATTGCTTGGAATATTGGATGATGGGCTAGTGTTTGATGCACAAGAATTAGATGATGCAGTAACAAAATTACTCTTGAATTCTGCCATCATTCCAATCTTCAGAGCATTTGTTGCTGCTCCACGGGAAGGATGCACTGATTTGTTAGCAGAATCAAGATTATAACCTATGCCACGATTTCATTCTTGAAGCTGTCTTACTCACTCTTTTATAAACATTAATAATACCATTATCCAGTGGGGGAAGAGGTCATTCTTATGAAGCAACTGCAACATTTTTTCTTGGATTCCCTATACAATAAGATCAAGAAAAATACGCTCAAGCTCAACATTGTCAGACATAAATACAACCACCTCCTTGAGTACCTCTTCATATTCTTCATACTGGGTTTGAATTTCAGAAACCCATCAGAATTTTTGTTCACCATATCAAAGAATGTATGCACTTTGGAATTGAAGATTTGATCAGTTATCTGCTCCATAATTTCTTGAGGCTCATCCTTTGTAATGTTTGGTATGTTTATTCCTTTTCTTCAAACAAGGGCATCGAAGTGCTCCAGGTTGTGAATTCCTCAGAATTCATTTCAACTACGAGCCCTAAAAATTCGTGCTTTGGCACTTATATGTCAAGCCACTGCTTGGGCTTGGTGTTGAGATTGTCAAAACCTTGAGTGCTTGACTTGTGCGTTGATTTGACCCATGGGCTTCATGTGGCTTGAATTTGATGTTGGACATTGGATTGCATTCGATGTTGTTGATGCTTGGACACTGGCTTATATTTGCTTGACACCTGCTGCAGAGGATCTTAATGCTGCGTTTTTACCTGCATGTGGGAATTGTCCCACATTGCTCTGGAGAGTTAATAGATTGTTGTTTAAACATGCCAATGAATTTAAAATTTATTGATCGATAGTTCACCCCTTTTGGGCCTCCTCGTGAGCTCCTCCTTCATGTGACTTAATGCGTGGTACTTAGGCGCTCAGTCTCGGCTGACTTGTGTTGTGTTGCAGGTGCTTGGGTGGGTGCTTTAATTGGAGATTAGGCCCATGAGGTAATTGGCCCAATATTTTTTGCATAAAACTTAAATAAGCCTTTTATTTATTATATTTTTCTTTTTACCAAACTTTTAAATTAACAATAAAGTATTATTTTAAAATTATATAAAATAATTTTAAAACAATATAATTTATATATCATTTTATAGAATTGTATCTTGGTTTAACAAAACAAAGGAAACTTGGCCTTTTTAAGACCCTTTTCAATGATCGAGTAATTGCGAACAAAGAGAGATGGGAGGGCCTCGGCAAATTGGATGTGAATCTTTGAAACTTTTGACAAATTTTGATGCAAGGATTTGATATTTTGATGGTAGAGAAGCTTGACGAAAATGGCGAAAGGTTTAGAGGTTTATTGCAGCTAAGAAGCTTATGCCAACAAGGATTTAAAGTTAGCACAACTTGACAAAAAAAAAATTGGTGAAGGACACAAAATTTAGAAATTTCAATATTTTGTTCGAACAACAGCCACATCTCTTCTCATAGATAACTACCACCATTCGAGCAAGTTGTTTCAGTTATGTAGTTTTACAGTTTCAGCCTATTTTATTTATTCAATAGAAGTTATTGTTCATTGGATATTTGTTGTTGTTCTTTGTATCTTTGTGTTATGGTATTCAATCTGTTATTCATTTCATTCCTCTTGTAAATCTGGATCAAAACCTCCTATTGGATACTTTTCATATGAGGGGACATACATTGTATAGAACTTTTTACCCATCTGACGATAATTTCCAAGTCACGAAACACTTTTAAGAATTTTACCTTAAGGTCAATAGCTTTCTTAAAACCTTGAATCAAGGCCTTGTATCCAATCGTGTTGTTGGTGCACTAAAACTCGAATTGGCATGAAATTAGAGTCTTTCACTTGTATAGGTTAGTTAGAATACAACCTACCATGGCTCCCTCTTGTGATCGAGAACCATAAAAAATCAAATTCCAAATGTTGTAATTTAAATCTACGTTAGTTGAACTAGTACTACCTAATCATACTACTATACAGTCATGAGTGTCAATATGAGTGCAATGTAGGGGTTTGGACTATGTTTCAGGTTCAAGGGGTGATTTTTGAACCACATAACACCCATAGGGGTGTTTAAAAAATAATTGTTGAAAACTAAATGAAAGAAGTTGATAGGTTCATTTTGACCTTCCAACTTTGTAATTGTATGGTTCATTTTGTTCTCCCTTTATATGGTAGCCACAAGTGAGAATAGTAAGTGGAAAAGTAATCATGAAACATCTACAACCAATCCCTACTTAAACCATAAGCTTCAAGAATGTCAACGAAAACAATGTCAATAACTTGGCATACCCAAGTGTCTAAAGCCACTATTATCATGACATCTTTCAATTCACCCATGACCTTTACATCAGATCTGTCCAACTAAATAATTTTGGTTGTGCACTTGGAGGGAACAATGTTTATTATATATAAAATGGAGTTTCACATTACATTAGATGACACTTTTGAGTCTACTAGGAAGTTATGCACATTATAATTGTATATTTCAAAAGTTAGTAGGAATGTGGGTGTCTGTGATTTTGAATGCATGCTTATGTTGGCTACATTAATGGTAGCCTTCTATGCTACTTTGTCCTCTTTTTTATTTTCAATTTTCAGTTTTCTTTTTGTGGGTTTGTGTTGACTTTCAAATGTGGCAGTGCTTTTCTCATGTGTATTAAGGAGATTTGAAGGTATTCATAAGTAATTCTCTCTATTGGGGTAAGGTACATTTGTCATACATTGAAATGTTTTTTACGTTGGCTTTCTTCATGTCATCATTGACATTTCACTCCATGGGTTGCTTGATTGTATTGCTCACTATGGTTTCGTTGCCTTAGGTAGTGTTGGTGAAAGTCTTAGATTGAGGGGAAGAAGCATTACCCCAAGTCTAAGTAAGGGGGTGAATTTTTTGGATGTTGGAGTTGGTTTGGTAGGAAGAGTAATGTAGGTATTGTTGATGCATGTAGCATCAAACATGTATTTCTGCATAGGCTTGGTCTCTAGCATGTGAAAGTCACCCAAAGCCTTCTACTCTTGAATTTACTTTAATTAAAGGAATGATTAAATTAAATTTATTTTATTAATTATTTAATTAATTGAGTTATTTAAGGAAAATTCTAAAAGCAGTTAACATGTAATCTTAGCATTAATCTCAAGTGAAGTGAGAAATAATCTCAACTGTCAATCACTTTGGAGATTAGAAATAAACTATAACTCAAGATTATAAAAGCAAGGCTAGGGTGAAGGAAGAATACACTTGATACTTGTGTTGAGAGAGTCGGCATAGAGAGGGTTGGATCACGAAGGACTATGATTCAAGGAGATCTCGAATAGGTGGATAAGTAATTCTATCTAGAAATCAAATAATTGAGAATAGAGAACAGAGGTTGTCGCAAGTGGGTTTCAGTCAAGCGAAGCCACAAGGAAGAGTTGCATCATACATAGTTTTCTGTATAGGATTTGTGTACATGTACATGAATGCCACTTGATACAAGCACATATACACATGAACGCTTTAAGGACAGGGGAGTACATCTTGAAAATCATGCAGATCTAGGTCTATAGTAAATGAACGCTTAAGGGCGGGTGTATACATATTGAAAAGCGTGTAGATTTGGGTCGTACAGTAGATCATACTTTTCCAGGTTTGTCTACAGTTGTATTTCTCTCTGTGGGTCATTATCCCTATTAGGGGAGCCTTAGTTTTGGGATAATAAAATCAATCTCAACACTAGTTTTTCCTTTGGGGTTTTTCCAAGAGTATCTACCCAAAAATATTGGTGTTTATGTGTGCATGATTTGGTTTCCAGTTTGTTCTTATGTTGCATGTTTGATGTTAAATATTTCAGAAGTGTGTTTTTTTTGTGAGTTGTTAATCTGATTTGCAGTAAGGAAATCACTAGATAACAAGATGCCTAGGTGTTGGAGTAAGGATATTTCAACATGGTATTAGAGCACACGCTCTGAAGGGAAGCCAAATATTAGATCAATAGCAGTTGATAGCAGATCTATTAGATCAACATGAGATCTTAGAATAACCATAACCAAAAGGCTGAAATCGAAGGACAGATTTCAGGGGAACAATCGTACTGAGGTAGAACTAGGATTTTGTAGGTTCACGAAGTTGTATGGGGGATTACATAAGGTACAAGCACATACATACACAAGTCGCTTTGGAAACAAGCGTGTACTTACATGGGTATTTTTGGACACAGGTGCGTATATGCGAGTAGCAATAAGAACAGGTGTGTATACACGAGTAGAAGTAAGAACAAGTGTGTACATACGTGGGGGTTCAGTTGTGACAGGGGCGTACAGGTTTATCTAGGTTAGTACAGGGGAATTTTCCAGCAACAGGTTATTATCCAGGGTAGTTTATCAAGTCTTAGGGATAGAATTAGCACCTTTCAGAGTTGAAGACATGTTGGATGGAGCATCCAACTTCCTCTCTTGGAAAGCAATAGTAACTTTGTCTTTGAAGGACTATGACCTCTGGGAGTCAATGGACAAAGTAGTTACTCCACCGAAAGATCCGGCAGCTTTGGAAGCTCACAACAACAAGGATATTAAAGCAGATAGGGTCCTCCTGGATTTAGTGAAGGATCATCTAATTCCTCACTTATTCAAGAAGAAGACAACCAAAGAGATGTTTGATGCCTTGGTAAGTTTATTCCAGAGCAAGAACACGAATAGGAAAATGGTCTTAAGGAATAAATTCAGATCGATGGAGATGTCTAGATATGAAAATGTTACTAGTTATCTCATGAGGATCACACAAGTGCATGATCAACTTGCTGCCATAGGGGAGAAAACAAAGGATGCAGAACTTGTGAATGTGGCATTAAATGGTCTTCCCGAGTCTTGGGAACCATTTTTCAAAGGCGTTTGTGCTCGAGAAAATATCCCAAATTGGTAGATACTTTGGGATGATTACATCCAGGAAGAGAATTGGGAGGAGTCTAAGAGAAACAAGCAGGGGGGTAGTGAGGATAACTTGGGTCTTGTTAGTAAGACAAAGAAGGGTGAAGGAAAGAGTTCTAACAATAAAGGTAACAATTATGGAGAATCATCACAGCTAGGGAAGAAGAAGGACTTGAGTAAAATCAAGTGATTCTCATGTCATAAGAATGGACATTACGCATCTCAGTGTTTGAAAAAGAAGAAGGGTAAAGGAAAGACGCAGACAATAACATCAACGTAGACATAGCTAGATAAGTTTGTAGTGAATTTTGAGAAGGATTTCTCACTAGTTTCTTGCTTTTCTGCCAACACAACTATAACATCCCCAACAACCAACTGGGCTATGCCAACCAAAAATTTGAACTTTGATACAAAATTAAAACATACAATTACTCTGCAATTATTGGATTCATAGAGAATAATATTAAAAATACACATGCGACACACACAGGAAAAACCCATAAAAATAAACACATAAATAATAATGCAACACATAATTTAACACACAATTGACACTTATATTGATAAAAATGTCACCAACTGTGTGCAGACCTTCCACATGCCTCCCATCCTTAGACCACACTGCTCAAAACTCTCAGTAGTGGGTCACTCCCAAGTTGGGACTAAACTCCACACGTGTAAAGGAATTCCTAACCAGGCTAATGTATCTCAGACAACAGGAAAAACTCTGTCATAGGTGTCAACTCGAACTAACAACCTACAATCCCTTATTCCCCACATGCATGTCCCACCCTAGGAAGTGTGCCCCTTCTTTGCTCAACAGTCCCTCGGTTGCCCCACTTCCTTTCTGGGATTCAACAACAAGCTGGACAAGAAGTCTTAGAGCCCTGTAGCTGCAGTTTAGCACCTTCAAGAAATTAATTCCCAACAATTCTCTCACCTAGAGAGAATTGCTCACGGGCCTGACAACCCACCTCTTCAATATCCCACGGACCTGACAACCTACTTCTTCAATCTAGCTCCTAAGCTAACCAGGTACAAGTACGGGTATAGGTACAGTGACAGGAAGGTACGAAGGACAGTTGAATGAGTGAGTGAATGATGATGGAATCCTTGAAAAATGAACTAAGTCCAAATTATATGTATGTGTGTTCCCAACTTGACACTTGTCATGTTGAGAACTACCGTGTCCCACTTGTCCCCATCCTTAGAAATTAGGATAAAATAATTATCCATACTTTATACTTNNNCTTAGAAATTAGGATAAAATAATTATCCATACTTTATACTTTAAGAAATAGTAACGTAATATTCCTTTTTGGCTTAAGCTCCCTATCTTATCCCCTTATCCTTATCTTTTAGCCCCCTTTCCCTATCTAATGGAGTTTAGTCCCCCATACTCTTTTACATGGTTGATTTGTCGCAGTGATGTGTTTTTCATTAATATTTGTGTGTGATTTACATTTATAATACAAACATATTGTCCTTTTTGTATCCAAGCTCACCAACCTTAAAAACATGAACATATACACAAAGTATTTATGGCCTCAAGATCACGCACTCAAGTTATTGTGCACGGTATCCTAGGATGTGCGCACTTCTTCTTTTATTGCGTAGCACATATGTGTGTTATATTATGGAAAGACGCTTACAAAACTAAATCCAAGACTTGATACAAACATCTCACCATATTATATACATTTGTATGTATATTTACAATTGGCGTTCGGCCTAGGGGTATTACATTCCCCTCCCCCTTATTTATGCACTGTCCTCGGTGTAATATATACACATATACAACCAAAATTTCAAAAATATTCAAAACGTTGTCGGTATTCTGCCTGCATAGAATCCTTGTGCTCCCAAGTTGCATCTTCAGGACCATACTAGGTCCAGTGGACCTTTGCTAGCTCTATGGATCGATTCTGGAGTTGCTTGATCTTCCGGTCCAATATGCACATCGGATGCACTTGAAAGGCACCTTCTTGCTTGTAGTATTCTAGATATAAAATAGTATGCAAAAAATAAATAATTAACTAGAAATGGCAGAGAAACAATGATATAACTATAACAATACCACAATAAGACCAGGATAATACCAGAATGACACCAGAAGAGCACTTTGATTACTGAGAGCAATGTCCACTTGCCTCTTCGAAGGGGAAACCTCCAGCAGAGAAAAGATCTATTACAATAATATCCAAGACAAGATTTTTCATACCCTATACTTCTATTTATACTAAATCTATCTATCCAAAAGAACAATATAGAGGAAGATCCTTCTAGAAGCGAGAGCTTCTATTAGGTCTTCTTACATTTGACTTATTCTTCCTTATTGCTAGGCCTTATTAATATTCACCTTTATTACATGGAATTATATTATTCTACCTACGTGAGGGGTTAGGGAGGTTAGGTCACTAACATGCCCTCCCCCTTGAAGAACATCCTTGTCCTCAAGGCTTCAGATGAGGGAATTGTTGTAGAATGGTGGTTGGCTCCCAGGTGGCATCTTCTGGAGGTGTGTCTTTCCATTGAACTAACACTTTATGGATGGCGCATTGGTGGAGACAATGCTCTCGTTGGGCCAAGACTGCTTGTTGCTACAACCATATGGAACCTTCTTCATCCAACTCAGGCAGACTAGTTTGAGTTTGGCATTTATTTCCAATCACCTTCTTTAAGAAGAAAACATGAAAAACAGGATGGAGCTTCGACTGACTGGGTAGAGCTAATTGATAGGCCACCGAGCCCACATGCTTGAGCACTTGATAAGGACCATAAAATGTGGGCGCAAGTTTCTGACAGTGGTGAGCTTTGAGGGAAGTTTTCTTATAAGGTTGTGTTGAGCACTCAACGCACCCTAAAAAAAACTATGTAATTTTTTTTCTTTTTGGGTACCACTTGATCTTTTGCACTGTTTGATTTGATTTCATTTCGAGAAATGTTTTTTCCTTGCTTATTTTCATGACTCTAATCACCTATTCAGGTTTTTTCTAACTTGTGAAACCCCATGACTTAAAAGCCCTTAACGTGCTCAGATTCAACATCAGAAAGAATCCAAAGATGGAAAAGAACCACTCGGAAAACCTCAGTCACCGAGCGTCGATCTCCATTGGCATTGACAAAAAAAAGTTTTTTTTTGAGTCAAAGTCTTGCATAAGGATATCGTCAATAGTCGATTCCCCTTCGGCATCGGTAAAAGATGAGGGGGATAAACGTTAACGAAGAGAGAAAAGATATCACCGATAGTCGATACCGGATGCACTTATCGTAATTTGGGAAAACCTAAAAAGATCACAACAAACATTCTAACCACGCTAAAAGTTATTCTCGATCGTTGATCCCCAATGCGTTTTTGGCATCAGGACTTTTTCGAGGGAGCTAATCCAAAGAAAGCACTTGACAGATATATTGTCGATCACCGACCCTGGATACTTTTTGGCATCAGCAAGCTAAGGTTTGTTTTAGAATGAATAACTTAAGGAAAGTTCTGACTCCGATAGATATGCGTGAATTAGGTCACCGGTCTTCAATGCCATGTGTCTTTACCAAATTGAAGAATTGTATGGTATAGTTCTACCCAGAGTCATTCTTGGTTCCCCATGTTCGAGTCACATCTCTGAGTCAACTTTGCCATGACAGCATTGTACGGTGAGATTGATTGGCGTTGAAGCTTTTGCAAAAGGACATCAACGAAAACATTCATAGCACATCCTTGATCCTTGATCCACCCACTGAGAGAGCAACACGATGGGATGTTTTAGCGATTAGATGCAATCGGATTTTGAGCATTTAAGGGGCTAATTAATACCAAATCCCGCATTA
>CBVK0101774299.1:0-11110 GCA_900067695.1 Picea abies | reverse complement strand
CGAGCCCTCATTCTCAATTATCATCTTATCTTATTTTATCTTATCTATTCATATATTATTTAGAGTCCTACATGGATTACTTTGTTATATTCCAAGTATTTTGGATAATTCTTGTGTGAGCGAACTTTGTTCATCTCAGTTGGCGGGTTCCTTCTCTCTAAGTTGATACCTCATTTCCCCACCAAAAGCCTCAACATAATAGATCAAGATGGCGTTATCTGGAGGCTTGATATTTGTATGCATACTTGAAACTAACTCATTGAATTTTTTGTTGAATTGATCCATAGTCTCGTTTTCATTCTTCCTTATTGCGTTGAGGGTTGCCAACAGGTGATGGTGATATCTCTTTTCCCCCCATTTTTCATTGAAGGCATCTAACAAATCTTTAAGTGTCTTGAATGTGTTGTTGGGCGTGTCCTCGTACCAATTTGAGGCATCATCTTCTAAGGAAAGGACACAGAGTTTCATTTTCACATCTTCGCGGTCATGTGCTGCACACCACTTATTAATACATCTCATAAAGGATTTAACATGCATTTTTGCAAAAATATCATTATTGCCTTGAAAGCTAGGTAATTTTTCTATGGATTTTTCTGTAATTGCATGAGGATAATTGTTTATTGCAGAAAAATCACAAGGATCATAAATTTCCATTTCTGAAATAAAACTATCACTAACAAAAAGAAAGTGGTTATTAGAAATGGACTCAGAGCCTGAATGGCTAAGGATTCTGTGAGAAGATGCTTTGGCTAACTTCCTTCTATAAACTTGTTTAGGTTCATGAATGAAGTCAACTAAGCCTTCTGAATTCCTTCTTGTAGAATACTTAGTCAAATTAGAAATTAGTGGAGTCGCCAGATGATTGAGTCTAAATCTGATAAACAACAAGCATAAAAAACTAAGTAAAGAAAACAAAAAGGAAAACAAAGTCGTATTCCGGGAATAGAAAGATTTATCCCTGGCAACGGAGCCAAAGAATGTTGCCGCCTTATACACACTTGGGCTATTGTGGAAGAAATCTTCAATCCATTTAGTGTGTCCTTGGGGGCAAGTCTCGAGTCAAGGTGCTGTCACCTGATCCTCAACTCCTCCGTCTAGGCCAACTCCTAACGAAGCCAAGGGGGGTAGTCCGTAACAAAAATACTAAGGCTCTTTAAGCTATGTTAAGCAAAATAACTATTCTAGGAGTTTATTGCAAATAAAACATGAACATTCAACTTTGATCATTCATTAGATAAGATATTCATATAAAGCATTTGTCCATTCATAAAGATACATGCATAAACCAAGTAGGATACGATTTCTGCAAGATTGATAAATTTGTTAGACAATCACACATGAATGAAAATACTGCTCATACACATAAAAATATAGCCATAGAACCAGTTTCTTGAAAGTGTCATGGGCAGTTGTTGATTGCGTGTTTTATTAGGGTAAATTGAAAGTAGATTAATGAGAAATGTGTGGCCTCTTTAGAGGTTACCTCTTTGTTTGAAAACTTGCTGAGAACCTACCGATGCCCTAGGGCCTCACCAGTAAGTTCACTAAGGGTGCCAGATGTCCAACACGGGGATAACCTAGATCTCAAAGTTCCTGTCTAACTTCACACACTCCCCTTAGGCATTTTCTCGTGCATTAAGGTAACAACTATTAAGGTTTTCCCTAATTATGCTACTCCGCACAAACAATTCTGGTTCTGATGAATCCCAGGATCGAGCTAGGCTTGCAAGGGTTCATAGCATACACCGGTAATTGCGGGGAAGGTTTATTTTAAACTTGAGAGAAAATAAACTTTGAAACTGAAACTGAAAATGAAAGCTTTGCAAGATTTTATTGAGAGCGGAAATTGAAATCTAGGCTAACATGCACAAAATTGAAAATATTTTTGTGCTTGAGTGCATAAAAAAAATGAATGCTGTGTAAGATTGATTTCCTTATGCTTATGTGTGTTTGTAAGATAAGACTATTAAGAACTTGCAAGGAAATGGAAAAGACAAGCACACAACACACCAATCCCCCTAAAGGAGATGAAGAAACTGGGCTCCAAGGGCCCACTTTTATTAAGCCTATTACAACTGAGAACTGAGTTCTCCTTTTTTTTCTCATTTTATAACTTTTTGGGATCCTTATGCACGTTGGATCTATGAATTACAAAACTTGGAAGCGAAAGGCTTATTCCTTGAAGAAGTAGGAAGCTCCCGGATGCTCCAAAAGATTCAATTCTGCCAAAAATTGACAGAATCTCCCCTTGGCTGTCCAATGTTCTGCAAAAAACAGCAAACAAAGTACCCCAAAAGATGCCCAAAATCACTTTGGGACAACTGAGGGGGTATATCAAAACTTATAGAAAAAATTACAAAATGAAAACAAACTAACTACTAAACTAGCAAACTAATATTTTGGAATGTTTTCAGACTTTAAAGACTACTTTAGGACAGCAAAAAAAAGTACTTTTAATTTGCCAAATATTTAAATGAAGAGCACAATAAATGACTACACTTTTAACTTTTAGAAATAGGAATTGAAACTAGCTAAAAATGCCTAGAAACCTTTGCCAAATCTACCTTTTTTGAGATATGAATTTCTAAACAATTAGTAGACTTAGGAAAGTAAGCATGCAAAGTAATATTAAACTTTTAATATCAGATTTCTTCTTTGCATGCAAGTAACTAAGTAACTAGAAAACGTTTCTAGAGAGTTTTTAGAGAGGAGAAAGAGAGAAACTTGAAGTCTTGGAATCCTTGAGCAACGGAGTCACTTTGATGGCAAGGAAAAGATGAGAAATTTGTCCAACTCCTTGAAGAATGAGGGATGCAAGCAAGCTCCTTCACTTCTTCTAGATGAGATGATCCTGTCTAATTCACAAAACCCCTTGCAATGAACTTGTTAGATAAAAGGTGTTACCTATACATAAGAGTCAAAATGGCACATTAATTTTAGCATAAACGTCACATGCATATCAAATCATAAATGCAAATACTCAATAGAATTGGAAATACAAGATATTAACAACTCTATCCAATTGAATAACAATATTCCTATAGATTGGTCAATATTAACAAGATACAAAGCAATGCATGAAAAGAGATCACCTCATATGAACCACATTCACCAATACAAGAGCCACACCACTATCGATTTTAATTCCAAAGTCTTTTTATTCCATAGCATGAGAAAATATTACAATCATGTACCAACAAGTTGCCCAAGCTCCAACTAACCAAATGGAGAGGGGTCGACCCTTATTTAACTAGTTTTGGGTGACAATTCCCAAGGGGATGCACAAGTGTGAGGGAGAGTTGCACATGTGTGAAGAGGAGATGCGCAAGGAGTGAAGGGGAGATGAGTAGAGATGAGGTGAGGTGGAGTGGGAGTGAGTGGTAGTGAGGTGGAGTGGAAGTGGAGTTGTGGTGCGAGCTACCTCCTAGGGATTGATGCCAACTCTCCTAAATGCACCATCTAGCAAGAGCGAGGTCGAACTATGCATAGGGATCTCCACCCAATGCCATGTAGGCTAGGGATGCGCCCTCATTGGGAGATGTCACTGCCAACTAGACTCTAATCTCCAGAAATGTCAAAAACATGTTTCCGACATGTTTTTTGACTTCCCTATTTTTTAGGAAACTCAATTAAATCACCCTTTTTGTCTTTTTTCGAGAGAAATACATTTTTGACTGATTAAAATCACTTTTTGCCTAGACAGAAGGGGAACAGGGGTCTAATGGGTGCTCTGGCTTAGAAAACGTGCACAAACATGGCATCTGACAGTGACTGATTCCATATTTTTATAATTTATTGACTTTACATTAAAAAATTACCGTTTTGCGGGAAATTTATTACCTGACTAAAACATTAAAAAAAACCCTATCAGGACCTAGCGCAATCTCAATGTGACTCAATAGACATGACCTAGCATGAACTCATATACATTTAGACACTAGACATTGGTTATACCATGCCAAGGCTTAACCACCAACACTTACTCCAGCTTTGGAGTCGATTTTGAGTGAAAAAACTTAGAAATTATTAATCGCCCACTAAGATAGGCAAAAAATAATTAACAAGTGAAAAAAAAACACTCTAGAGTACATATTCGTGCCTCGGTCTTAGGTAGCCATTAGTCTTTTACAACTTTCATGCTCAAGTCATTTATTACAATGCCCCGTAGGGATGGAAATGTGGAAAAAGGTGGTCTTAAAAGACCTGCTGAATCTATGAACTCTGACTTCTGAGCATCTCGCTGCTCAGTCCCTCGCGGCTCATCATCAAATCCAGCTAGTACAACTCTGTGGATAACAAGTCAAAACTAGAGAATCTCCACCTTACTGGTGTCCTCACAGTTGTGGCCATATTGCAAATCTCTAATAGAAACAAGCACAACTGCTACCCTACTAACTTGAGATGAAAATAAAACCAAAGATGGAGATGTCAAAGATGGACTCAACATAGTGTTCGTCGAAAAGAACCTACCAAAGAACTTGATATGCTTACCAACTTCGAGAAGAGTTCTTGGCGAAAGAGAAGTCTTTTTCTAGGAATAGATATTAAAGTTTGTTGAAGCTCGAAGCTAGACCTTGTGAGGGGATTGAAACTGAAAGATCTTCTTGTGTAAGTCGCCTATTGAGTGATAAGTCCCCTGTGTAAGTCCCCTATGTAAGTCTTCTTGTGCATGTCCTCGTACCAATCTAAGGCATCGTCTTCTAAGGAGAGGACAAAAAGTTTCATTTTCACGTCTTCGTGGTCATGTGCTGCACACCACTTATTAATACATCTCATGAATGACTTAACATGCATTTTTGCAGAAATAGCATTGTTGCCTTGGAAGCTAGGTAATTTTTCTATGGCTTTTTCTGGAATAGCATGAGGGTAGTTGTTTATTGCAGCAAAATCACAAGGATCATAAATTGCCATTTCTGAAATAAAACTATTACTAACAAAAAGCAAGTGGATATCAGAAATGGACTCAGAATCTAAATGACTAAGGATTCTAGGAGAAGATGCTTTGGCTAACCTCCTTCTATAAACCTGTTCAGGTTTAGGAATGAAGTCAACTAAGCCTTTTGAATTCCTTCTTGTAGAATACTTAGTCAAATTAGAAATTAGTGGAGTCGCCAGATGATTGAGTGTAGATCTGATAAACTACAACTGAGCAAAACTAAGGTGCTCGAGGGTGGCTTCGGCCTATGGTTGGGTGACAATAGTGATATTGTCTATGGTTAAACGAGCACATCCATCATATTTTGACACCGACTAGGTGTGCCGTAGGTCCAAAAAGAGGATAGAATCCCCCTTGACTTAACGCACTCCACCCAGATGCAAAGGTCTTAGATGAATAGCACAGTAACAAGATTTCCCCAGTTAAACTAGCATGCATTGCTCAAATCCGTTTCTGGGTCTCCAAAGACACTTGAGCGTAGCAGTGGGATTGCATACACAGTTGAGCAACTTGAGTTTATTCCAATATTTGCAATAAATAAACTAAACATACAACTAGTAATCTACGAAAGCAAAACTAAAGCTTTGTGATTGATTTTATGACTTCAATTTAGTGATGTGAATTGATTTTATCTTTTTTATGTACAATTAAAACTAAAAGTTAAGCAAATAACACGGGAAACAACCTCGAAGCAAAAAAAAAGAAAACACTTGTTTCCCCCTAGGGGCAGGGGAAATGAAGAAAACCGAGCTTTGTGGCTTGCAAACTTTATTAAGCCTCCTACACTATTTTTTTTTTGGGCCTTAGATCCTTATAGAGACGGATCGATAATCAAACTAAGTACAAAAGGGACTCCTTGACTCTTGGTTTTCAAAGGGCGGATCTTGGAGTGAAAAAACTTTGATCTTGGATCCTGAAGAGGTCAAACTCTTCCTTGTATCGAGACGGACCTGCTAAAAACCAGCAAGGAAAAGTTATTAGGATGAGCAGAAAATGACATGCAAACAAGAATTAAAAGTAGGAATTTTGTAAGGTTTTTTCGTAAGAAAACTACGGACGAAAAAAAAAGGAAATTTTTGGGACGTTTTGGAGACTTGAAGAGACCTATTTTGAGTATTTCTGTTCGCTGTCCTAAAACAGAAAGTTAGAATACTCAAATGAATAGATCTTTAAAGAAAAGAAAACATCAACTTTTACTTAGAAATTTTGCAAGAAAATTCAGAAAATTGCTTAATAAAAACTAGATCTAGGCTTAGAAATAACAATAAATTCAGAAATAGATCTAGATCTTGCATGCAAACACTAGAAAGAGGATGATGACTTAAAATTGAATCTAGTTATACATGCAATTCAAGAAAGAGAGAAGGAGGAAGGAAATTTTTGATTTTGTGGAGCCTTTGCTTGAGCCTCAAGAACCCTTGGGCAATGGAGTCTTTCTTTGTTGTGAAGAAGAGGGAGGAAGTTTTTTGAAGTGCTTTAATAGAAAACAAGGGAGCAAGCAAGCTTCTTTGATTCTCCAAAAGGTTGGTCTTTCACGCTCCAAGCTTCTGACAAGTACCTGCAAATAAAGGTGTTTCTTACAAGAGAGACTTTGTTTCACGGTAATTTAAACAAAAAACCAACATGAGAATATAAGCATCAAATGCATCAAACAAATATATAGCCTAACAAACAAGTAGAACCATATATTCTAATTGGATAACAATATCCTTACCATAGCCACCATGCAAATACAAGAAAGAAACTTGAAATGATATTACCTCATAAGCTAACAATCCATCAACACATGTGAGTCCAAACACTAATATTGACCTCCAAAGTCTTTTGATTCAATATAGAAAAGATTACTACAATGAATAGCAAGGACACCCAAACTCCAACTAACTAGAAGGAGAGGGGTCACCTTTTATTTATTACATTCTGGGTGATAATCCCAAGAGAGGATGCGCTAGTGCATGAGGGAGTGGCGCATAGATTGAAGGGGAGATGAAGTGAGGTGAGGTGGAGTGGAGTGGAGTGATGTGAGGTGGAGTGGAGTGGAACTAGTGTGAGGTGGAGTGAGGTGGAGCGTGAGTGTAGTGTGAGGTCGAGTGCTAGCATAGGGATGTGCACCCTTCCTCCTAAATGCGCCACCTCTCACAAGTGGGTTGAGTTCCATCTTTGGGATCTCCTCCCATGTCTATGTCACTCAACAAGTCGCCTTCCTCTCCAGTGAACTCGCCCAAGCTCTGAGTTGACTGAGAATCAAGGAAAAACATGTCCCCAAGATGTTTCCTAATTTTTAGCATTTTTCTTAAAATTTAGGGAATTTAATTGAATGACCATTTTTTGTCTCTTTTCGAGATAAATACATTTTTTAGTGATAAAAATCACTTTCTTGCCTAGATAGAAGGGGAATAGGGGTTTAAATGGTGCTCTGGCTTAGAAAACGAGCACAAACATGGCATCTGACAATGATTGATGCCACATTTTTACAATTTATTGACTTTACATTAAAAAATTTCTGTTTTGTGGGAAATTTATTATTTCACTAAAACATTAAAAAAAACCTTTCGGGACCTAGCGCAATTTCCATATGACTCAATAGACATGACCTAGCATGAACTCATATACATTTAGGCACTAGACATTGGTTATACCATGCTAAGGCGTAACCACCAGCACATACTCCAGCTTTGGAGTCAGTCCTGAGTGAAAAAACTTAGAAATTATTAATCGCCCACTAAGGCATCAAAAAATAATTAACAAGTGAAAAAAACACTCTAGAGTACATGCTCGTACCCAGGTCTTAGGTGGCCAATAGTCTTTTACAACTTTCATGCTCAAGTCATTTATTACAATGCCCCAGAGGGATGGAAATGCAGAAAAAGTGGTCTTTAAAAAGACCTGTTGAACCTGTGAATTCTGACTTCTGAGCATCTGTCTGCTCAGTCTCTGGTGACTCATTTTCAAATCCAGCAGGTGCAACTTGGTGGATAACATTGGCTCCATACGGGGACGTGTGGTTGATCTTTATATCTGAAGGAGATCATGCGAGAATCCATAATCAAATGACCTGCATCATCGACGCCTCGTCAACAACATATCCATATAAATCCAATAATAAACATGAATTGCAATCATAATATACAAGTAAATATGATACAACAAAGCATTAAATATACATGTAAATATGGTACAAAAAGCAGTAAATAAATAATGTACAGAAAATCAAAAGCATAATGTACAAAGGAGAAGGGTTAGAGAATATGACACAGAGGATGCCCCCATGCGCATCAGATGACCTCGGTGAAGAACAACTTGAGAAGCTGACTGTTGACTGGGAGTGCCACCATCTCACCATATAATCTGCTGAGAAGAAAAGAGTTCTTGCCGTCTGTACCCTGTATGATGTATGGACCTGTCCATAAACTGTGAAACTTTCCATGATTCCCTGGCTTTTCCCTTCTTTTATCCCAAAGAAGGACTGTGTCCCCTTCTTGAAAAATCTCTGCCGTGAAGACTTCTCAAAAGTCTTCTTTACCTTTTCCCGATTCTTTATACTCTGATGCAATGCTTTCCTTCTGCTCTCATCCAACTCAACCAACTCATCAATCCTGCTCTCTTGGAAATCATCATCCAGACTATACCTCTGAAAAAACTGATACACTGGAAGCTTCAAATGAACCGGTAAAGTAGCATCAAGCCCGTAGACAAGCTCAAAATGACTCTTTCCTGTAGAACTCTTTTTGATGATTCTATCTGCCCATAATGCAAACTTAATCTTGTTCTCCCATGACCTCTTATTACCCCCCATTATTTTCTTTAGAATATTCATTAAGTTCTTATTGTTGGATTCAGCAAGACCATTACCTTGGGGATAATAGTTTGAAGAGTGGGACAACATAATGCTATACTTAAAATAGAATGAAGACGATTCTGTTGAGCTGAAGGCCTTGGCATTATCGGTTGTAATCTTCGTGGGCACACAGAACCGAGTGATTATCTTATCTTCAAGAAAATCCATGACCCCCTTGTCGGTTGCTGACTTAGTGGGTATTGCTTCTACCCACTTAGTAAAATAATCAGTCGCTATAATTATCCAAGTGTAACCATTACTTGAATTCTCCTTAAACTAACCTATGAAATCAAGCCCCCACTACTGAAAAGGGTCTTCGACGACTATTGGCTGAAGAGGCAAGGCTGCTAGCTTCTGCTTCCTGTGAACAACTGACACTGCTGAAAACCCCTGACCATTTTATGAACATCTGAGAAAATGGTCGGCCAATAGTAACCTGCTCTGAGGATTTTGTGAGTGGTAGTTTTAGCCGAGAAATGCTCACCACAAAATCTTGAATCGAAGTCAACCAAAAGTCTCTTGGACTCTAGCTCATCAACACACCTAAGTATCACCCCATCGGGGTTCCTCCACCCCAATCCATCTTGGATGATACAATACTTAGCCGCTTTCAACCTCAAAGCCCTTCTCTTATGACCAATCAAATGACTTGGGCATGTGAGGTTTGAAAGAAAGAAGATGATATCTGCATACCATTGGTGTTGTTCTAATTTTTGAAGTTCAGATGACAAGGCTAGCCTAGATTGACTGTTTTGACAAACTAGGTCCAACACTTGTTCATTTCCTTCAGTGAGCATTTGGGTAAACCCTTGACCTTTGATCAACTTAGTGGGTTTGATCTCTAAGTCATATTCTTGAATCTTGGAGACCCACTTTCCTCTAATTCCCAAGCAATCCTGTTGCCCAAGGATATCTTTTACTGCTAAGTGAGGGACATACCCCACAACTTTTGAGTATCCTATAAAGACTTGGAAATGCTTGAGAGATTTAACTAAGGCATAAGCTTGCTTTTCCATACTAGTATAGTTAAGCTCAGAATTTTGTAATGTCTTACTCATAAAGGAAATGGGTTGCTCCTGACCCTCTTCATTTTTTTGGAGCAAGACCCTTGCAATAGTGTCTTCCGAAGCGAAGGAAATGATTTGAAAATCTTTTGAATAATTTGGACTAATTAACACATGAGACTTGCCAATTGTGTCCTTAATACTTTTGAAGGCCTTCCTTCCTTCCTTCATTTGTCCATTCAAATTTAACATTTTTTTTCAATAATTTGAGGAGTGGTTTCATCACCTCAGCCAAGTTTGGGATGAATCGTTTGACAAAATTTACCTGTCCAAGAAAAGACCGAAGGGCTTTCTTGGTTGGGGGTAAAGGAACTGTTTTTAATGCTTCGACCCTTTCAGGATCCATCTTTACCCCGTCTTTTGCTATAATGTGACCTAGCAACTTGCCTTCGTCCACACCCAAAATAGACTTACTTCCGACACCTTTCAAAAACCTGCCTAAGATGACTTATGTGATCTGATCCTTTTTTTTGAAAAAAGTGTCAAGTCATCTTGGTAGATTTGAATGATTTTGCCCATTAACTCATGGAGGGCAAAATCCATGGCTCTCTGAAAAGTGGCACCTGCGTTTAGTAAGTCAAAAGGCATCATGATATATTTAAAAGTGTCCCAAGGTGTGGTGAAGGTAGTTTTATTGGATTATCTAAGGCAACTATTCCTCTGGGAACTGGATTTTTTATTGGATTATCTTCATCAACATATTCTTTCCTCTCCTGTCAACCAAGTTGTTTTGATCTCTAGGGATAGGAATGAGATCTATAGCATCAAAGAACTCTATGGTATGCCAAATATCATTTCTATATCTTCTTAACCTCTCACTTTTGCATGCATATTTAATTTTTACTTGGAGAATTACTAAGTCTGAATCAATGTTTTAAAAACCGAAACCGGTACCGGAACCGGTCAAGGGTCCAACCGGAACCGGAACCGGAACCGGTAATAAACCGGTCAAACCGGTTTCAATGAACCGGTTTTTTAAAAAATACATAAAATATTTAAATTTTAACGAAAAAAATATATTTTTAAGATTTTAAATCATGTTTCCAAAGCATTAGAGACAATTAGAGACAACATATCCAAAGTATGCTCATGAGTATATCAAAACGACACCAAGTGCAATACATATCTAGAGATCAGAACGTAAATATATAATCAATGAGGCTCTATATGGCCTCTACAACATCAAATAACATACTAAGTTAGAGTCACTGATACTATAGGTGGGAATGCCAATGAAAAATACAAAATAGCCATAGGGTAGATACTAGAACC
>CBVK0101774298.1:0-10838 GCA_900067695.1 Picea abies | reverse complement strand
CCATCTCTCTTTGTTCGCAATTCCTCGATCTTTGAAAAGGGTCTTAAAAAAACCAAGTTGCCTTTGTTATGTTAAACCAAGCTACCATTCTATAAAATCATATAAAAATTATATTGTTTTAAAATTATTTTATATAATTTTAAAATAATCTTTTATTATTGTTTTAAAGTTTGGCAAAACAAAATAAATAAATAAAAGGTTTATTTATCCAAACCCATATACACCAAATCTTTTTTATGAAAAAACTTATTGGGCCAATTACACCACAGGCTCAATCTCCAATCAAAGCACCGAATGAAGCACCTGCAACACAACATAAGTCAGCCAAGACCGAATGCCTAAGCACCAGACATCAGGTCACATGGAGGAGGAGGAGTTCACGAGGGGGCCCAAAAGGGGTGCACTATGTGTTGAAAAATTGAGGGAACACTGGTATATAAAAATACCTGCGAATTATTTCATCCGAAAAATGTAGGATATATCCCAAATGAAAAAAATAAAAATGCCAAAGCACATAGTGCCCAACATCGATAGTAGAATGCCAATGCATTGAGCAAGCTAGAAGCAATGTTATGTGGGATAGAACATGGAGTGTAGGAGGTATGTCGGTTGTATCTCGTGCATTTGGTAACCGTTTACTGAAACAATTTGTTGTTGCATAACCTAAGATTCAGCAAGAAATTATTAAAGATGATGTGACTGTCTATATCCAATGCAAATTAACTCCAGTCAGGAACTCCGGTCCTTCCAACCTGCACAAAGTTTAAAAACGCCCCAATAGGTCATAAGTCAAGGTTCCTTGCACTAATTTCCATCTTACTTGTCGTTCTGAGTGTCAGGTTCCACTTCGAGAGTTTTGGCCACTGGGGGATTTCAATTGTCATTTCTCATTTTCGCCCGAAGGCCTGAAGTCAGGGTTCAACGATTAAGGTTCCTCTGGTTTAATTTCATCTGATAATATTTGTAGGTTCATTGAGACTCAACAATGCACTTCCCTATGACGAATGCGGATGGTGAAATTCTACCTTGGAGAACTTTGTTCTTTCGACGCTTGTTTCCTAGCACATTGCCAAGTACAGGGTGGGCATCATCCCTATTCAATACAGAAGGGGCGTTTCTATGCACTACGTGTCTTGTCTGCAGATACAAGCACATCAGGCGATCAGGTTTAATGTAATCCACAGGTCTTCATCGCCCATATTGAAATGTGCTCAAATGGAACAAAACAGGTGTCCAAACACTAATCTTGACACCAAGATAGTGACCAAATGCCAAGTCACAAGGGAAGAGCCCACGAGGTGTCCATAAAATATATGAAAAACAATATACAAGTGATTGTGTGTCATGAACTTGCACTCATGGTTTAATGTTAAACATCAAAAGACAAAAAATGCTCATTACCCAAATGGCAGGAATAAAGGAGGAGGATATGGAGCTACGACTCGAACTTGGTGGGAACTTTTGCCAGCATGCACTTGAGTCTGCAGATATCAAAGAGTAGAAAGTTTTCCCCCAAGAATCGAAAACACATAAGCCCAACAATGCGCTTACCTATGACGAGGGTGGATGGTGTGATCCTCCCCTAGAGCACTTTGATCTCTCAACGCATTAAAAAAATTAGCAGACTTACAAAAAGGTCTGGCAAAAGCACATGAGAAGGTTCACATATCTGAAGCAAGGGTTGAATGTGCCTTAAATAAGTTGGCCAAAATAAAAATCCTTGTCAATAAAATATTGTTACAGGATGATATTCCATCAAACATAGATCGGATGAGGATTATTTTCATTTTTTGTTGATCGAAAGGATGATACAATGGTTCCTTTCGAGTGTTTTGAAGAGCCATGGGTTATATTTCATGGGAAAGATAGCACAACAAAACATAGCCAAAATACATGTGGCATTAATGATCATTTACCCAATATCTTTTATGATGTAGGACAATCATCCATCTAACCATTGATAAACTTTGAAAAGGAGAACCTTTACTTAGATTTTCATGTGACTGTTTTTTTTATCTCTTTGGGGATTCCTTCACTGTTTGGTGAAGGTCTGTACTGTTTGTGGCGACCAGTGTTTCTTAGATTTTCTTGTTACTTTCAATTAGTTAAATGACTAAGATACACATGTCTATTGCATGCAGACCCTGTCTGAGTATGTTCTAGATGTTGATTGGTCTTGAGTTGAATGCAAGTTGAAGAAGAAATCTAGCACGCAAAATATTTATCTGATGTCATCTCATCCCCTAGTTAAAACAATCATATTATCCTAGGGCACATGTATCATCAGCTCTTACATCATCTAGCTCAGAGAGGCAATTGTTAGACAATTCTCAGGATCCATTACCATAATTTCTATTTTCTTCCAGGCCAACTGCTTCAGCTAGAGGACATAAAACCTTTAAAGGAAACAAAGATATTGGTAGTGAGAGTGGGATGTTATCATCACATGATAAATTTTCTGATTCAAAGGCTATCGATCCTAGATTTCTAGGCAACAATTAAATAATTAGTTCCAAATTTGAAGGTAAATATCTCAATTTCAAAGGCACGAGAACAGTAGCAGATTCACATTTCTAGTGATCAATCAAAACCACCCAGATTTTGAGGTTTTATTTCCTAAGAGATAATAGTAGTTTGTTTATTATACTTTCCTATTTAAAATATCATTCTATATTGTAAAAGGGGGGGAATCCCAAGATCCTTTTGGCTTGGGAATGTAATGCAAAGCTTCTTTCAATAAAAACATTTTGCAAAACACAGAGATTCTAAACCTTGTTGAGTTAAACCTTGTCTTTCCGAGTGTTTTGTTTCTCATGTTGTCATTAATCTTCTTTCTTCCGCTCATTCATTTTTTCATATTATAACGATTACAATTCAGTGAAACTTCTGTTGTGGTGAATTTAAGAGCATTCCCTTAAGTGCAGTTTTTCCTCTGTTTTGTTGTGAGCAAAACAAGACCTGCATCTTAATTGATTTTTTCTTAACTTACAAGCTTATTTGTTCATAGTTTTTCCTCCGTTTTTCTATGAGTAAAACAAGACCTATGTTCAAATATTTTATTCAGTGTTATTCTTCTAATTGGGCAGGGAGTTAGATTTATCATCCATGGATACTTGACTACCTTCTTAGTTTTTGTTTACCTACATCTTCTATACATCCTCATGATCTTAAATGGATTTAGTAGACAAGGTCATGCCTCTTTGTTTATGATTAGTAATGGTTGAAAGGCTCGTTCATACCTAGATCCAGAAGCCTCAAATAACTGATCAACCAACCCATTATTGTTTTCTTCAAAATGTGCTAAGGCTTGGCTCTATTACAACCTAGAGTCAACTCTTGCGACAACACAAACAATGAAATAATATATGGGACAAGACCAATCCTCTCAAGAATTTCAAATGGCCCATAATAGCGCGCTTCTAACTTAGAAAAATTTCCTAACTTCAGGGAACTGCGCCTGGCCTTCATTTTCAAAAACACGTGATCACCCAATTTAAATTCTCTGTGGGTTTTGCCTTTATCTATACATCTTTTTTACTTGTCATGGGAATCCTTTTAATTACACCTTATATTTACCATTTTCTCCTCCATTTCCTAGAGTATATCTGGACCAACTACTGTGCGGTCTGTCGGTTTGTCCCAACTCATTGGAATGTTTCACTTTATACCATAAAGCGCTTCAAATGGGCTCATCTTTAAAGATGCTTAATACCCATTATTGTAAGAAAAATCTACCAAATGAAGGTAGTATTCCCATTTGAATGGTTTATACATCACATACATCCTCAACATATCTTCAATCATCTGATTTACCCTCTTTGTTTGTCAATCTGAATCAGGGTGATATGCCATTCTAAAGTTCATATTTGTCCCAAATCCTTTGAATAGCCCTTTCCAAAATTTCATGGTGAACTTGGAATCTCTGTTAGAAACAATTGTCTTAGGTACACTATGCATCTTGGAAATTTATCGCATGTATATCTCAACAATGTCAGCTGCCTTGTGCACTGACTTCACTGGAATAAATTGGGAAACTTTAGTAAGATTGTCCACCTCCACCATAATAGAATCATGTTTCTTAACATTCCTAGGAAACTTAGTTATGAAGTCCATGGTCACAACTTCCCACTTCCACTCAGGAATTGGAAAAGGTTGTAGCAAACCAGCTGAATGTTTGTGCTTAGCCTTGACCTTCTGAAATTCGAGACATCTAGCAATAAAATAAGAAACTTCCTTTTTCATACCAAGCCAATAGTATTTTTTTTTTGCTGCGACAATTGTCTTCTAATAACCGGGATGTCTCGCATAAGGAACCTTATGCATCTCTGACAATATAAATATTTTCAATGCATGATCATTTGGAACATAGACTCTGCACCTATACATGAGGATCCCATCCTCTCTCAGCTCATAACCTTCCAAAAAGAATTGTGTGATACCTTGTTGTAAGGTCGCATTTATGTCCACATAGAGCATATATTATTTGGCATCTTCTAGAATCATGTCGCTCAAATTGAATTTGTACATGCTAATGGTTGTAGCATGCATCTCATGCACCCTCTTGATGAGTGCATCAGCCACATTGTTCTCCTTTCCTCTTATATGATTTATGTCAAATTCATACTCACTAAGGAATACTAACCACCTTCTTTGTTTGGAATTTAAACTTGGCTGTCCAAGCAAATACTTCATACCACTATGGTCTATTCGCAGCTCAAATATTTTACCCATGATATAGTGTCACCACATCTTTGACACATGCACTATAGCTGCCAATTACAAGTCATGAGTAACATAGAGCCTTTGATGCTCTTTCAACTTTATTGATTTGCAGCATACAGCATGTCCATTATGACTCAGGACTCTACAAAGCCTTTCCTTGCATGCATTCGTGCACACAACAAAGTCTACATCAGGATCAACAATTCTCAAAAGTGGTGCACTTGTCAACACACTCTTCAAGTGTTGAAAACTCCTTGCACAATCCGGATTCCATTCAAATCACACACCTTTCTTTTGCAAGGATGTGATTGGATGTGAAATCTTTGAGAAGTCTTCAATAAACCTTTTGTAATACCTTTCCAGTCCCATGAAGGACCTTACCGTTGTGACATTTCTTGGTGTCGACCATTCCTTAATGGATTTTATCTTTTCTGGATCCACATTTATTCCTTCCTTGGAAATAATATGACCCAAATAATGAATCTACCTCTAATAAAATGAGCACTTGCTCAACTTTGCATAAAGTTGGTGCTCCCTCAAAACTTGCAGTACCATCCTAGAGTGTTGTTCATGCTCCTCTTCAGACCTTGAGTAAATAAGTATGTCATCTAGAAATACAATGACAAACTTATCTAAATAACTTCTAAAAACTCCATTCATCAAACACATGAAGACGGTTGGTGCATTTGACAACCCAAATGGCACAACTTTAAACTCATAATGGCCATACCTTGTTCTGAAGGCAGTCTTGTTGATTTCTTCCTCTTTTATTCTCACTTGGTGATATCCAAATCTGAGATCAATCTTTGAAAATATGTGTGTGCCCCGCAGTTGATCAAAGAGGTCATCTATCCTTGGCAAAGGATACTTGTTATTTATTGTTACCTTATTCAACTACCTGAAGTCGATAAAAATTCTCATCGTACCATCCTTCTTCTTCACGAACAATACTAGTGAACCCCAAGGTGACACACTTGGGTGTATATACCCCTTCTTCAAAATCTCTTCAAGTTTCATCTGCAAATCCTTCAATTCTGATGTACTCATCCTATAAGGATTCTTGGATACAAGTGCTACTCCTGGCATCATATTTATAGAGAAATCGATATCTATTTTCGGAGGCGATCCCAGTATCTCTTTAAAGACATCCTCAAACTCTTCCAGTATTGTGCATTCTTCAACACTCGACACTTTATACTTAGGTTCCTCTTCCATGTGCACTGCAAATACTTGACATCCTTTCCTGTAGATTTTTTTCAATTGCAAGGTTGAAAATTCTTCGATAGTTAGAGCCCTTGGAATTCCTTGAATTGTTCTCAAATTTCCTTACTCATCCAAGCAAGAAAATTCCTTATTATTACAGTCCAAGACAACATGGTGTAGCTAACTTCACCAACCAAGGTTTTCCAAGCTTGTTCCTCAGCAAAAGGAATCTTTCCACCATCCTAGGATCTAGATAACTATGACTAGCTTCTGAGTCAATTAAAATAGAAATGGGAGAAATGGGTTGATTATTAATCTTACCTTCCACCTCAATCATGTGCGACTGAAACTCAACTTGCTTGTTATCCAAGGAAGTGTAAATCCTAGGCACATTTCTACCCATGTCATCAACTGTCACAGCTTGCTTAACATTGTGTACAATCCCCACTTTATTACCTCTTTGAGGGAAATCTCTGTGCGTATGATATCCACCACAATTCCAACATTGAATAGATTGTTTCCATGGATTTTTCCCCACTATCTCTGTCATTCTAGACTCCTTGAGAGTTGTATGTCCTTGCTTTTCATCTTGTCTTCCCAAGCCTTTTGGGAAGTCGGTCTTCCCCTTTGTTTCTCATAAAGACATTTAGCGCGCCTTATGGTTTCTTCCAATGTCTTAGGATCATCACACTGTATTTTTTCATTGATAAACGATGGAAGCCCACTCAAGTACCTCTGAATTTTAACTTTCTCCTCCTTGATGAATACGACATACTTCAGCAGCTCTAAGAATCTTCTTTCATACTCATTTATTGTCATATTCCCAAGCTTGATTTCGAAGAACTCTTTCATTTTCTTGTCATAATACCGCTTGGTTAAGTATTTCTTTTGGAAATACCTCTTGAACTCCCTCCAAATAACCTTTTTTTCATCAATTTGTTTCACTTGCACAAACTGATCCCACCACATTGATGATTTTCCTTTTAGTTGATAGATATAAATTCTTCCTTCTCCCTATGCAGAATAATTATGCAGTGGGAATTACTTCCTCATAACTAGTAACCAAGTCTTTGCATCTTCACCCTTCTTGTGCTCCTCGTCAAAGGTAGGAGGCTTGATCTTATTCATTTCTCCCTATAGCTCATACATCCCAATCTTTCTCTTGTGCTTCCTGAAAGGAGATGGACTTGAGTTATTGTGCGCTTTCCTAAAAGAATGTTTTAGTGAGTTGTGGTGATGTCTATCATCACTTGTTGATTATCTTCTTTTCTCATCATGATACCTACGACTTCTTGACCTACTTGACTATGTCTCCTTATACATTTTCTTTTCTATTATGTCCAAGATTTGCATCATCTTGACATTGAAGTCATTTTGCTTCTCCTTGGCTCTCCTAAGCCTTTCATTATCAGCTTTATAACTTTGGACATATTTTTGTAGTCCTTTTATGGTTTCTACCAAATTCATGTGCTCTTCCTTGGATTTTGTACCATCAGCACCCAAACCGACATACAAATCCCCAAATTCATCATCAGGACTATAATGCCTATGTGCATCTTCCATGATTTTGACCTTTTGCACTGATTTTGTCCTTCTCTAATCGTTGATAATTTTGCAAAATGTGCAGACAACAAGATTTGTGAGGCGAATTCATGAAACAACTTCATGAAAACTCTGCACCATCTTGTCAAAATCATTTCTTCTAAAGTTCATGCGCGTGTTGGTGTTCAACACACACCAATGCACGATGTCAATTTTTAACATGTAGATTGTGTATCAGTAATGCACATGCACCAAAAATTTGTTTTGCGCAGTCCCAAACATGTAGTGCGCACACTCATGCACCATTTTTTACTGCGTAGTTCCAATGTCGCACTCTACAATATCATAAATTTAGCACACACATATGTGCATTCTTATTTAATGTGCACCATGGCCATGCTGAAATTCCAATTTTGACCACTTTCCAGTCCAAATTTTTCCTTAAGTAGAACTCAACTTATCCAGGATCAGTGTTGAAACTAGAGCTCTACAACTTTTGTTGAAATCTGGCCCACACTAGTCCAGTGTTGAACCAATACCTCTGATACTAGAATTTAACGTCCCCAACCAACTTGGTTAGGCTACGCCACACACTTCTCTTAAAATATGCTCTGACATAGCTCTGATACCACAATGTAATGTCCCCAGCCACCCCAGGTTGGGCCACGTCACATAACCTCAACTTATGTAGCTTTGACCAAACATATTGCAACATCGCCCAACATACTACTAAACAATACTACTCCAAAAATCCACTACCCACATTCTATTATAATCACAACTTTGTGTAGTATTACTTGAAGTAACGCGCTCAACCTCAAGTTGAGTTGTGCCACACTAACTTTCTCCTTTTAACACAACTTTAAGCAGTGGAAGTAACTAATAACAACTGGGCATACCAACATATTGATCACACAACACTATTGTGTGCACAACCATCTTGGCATCACACACCAATTTTGATTTCCTTGTGCATGGAGTCTATCTCCCTAGACACACATATGAATTTCAATCTCTTGTGCACACAGGCTACTTTCTGGCACCCCTGACCATTCAATCCTTTCCTTGGAGACTCATGATCAATATCAAAGATAAATTAACAGGTAAAACTATCAACATTTTCCATACTCATGCACAACTACAAATACAAGCTATAAGCACCCTACCTACATGTGCAAGCAGCATTAGACAGAATAACAAAAATTACTTATATGTGACAACATACAAGAATTAACCCATGTCAAACATAGATAAATAGGCACACAGTAAATGATACAAGCACATAAAGAACACTTGTCTTTTGTGAAAATCACCAACTGCGCGCAGAACTCAGATGTTCCTCCCAACCATAGACTCTATTTCTCATAAGCTTTCAACAACAAGTCACCCTCGATTCGGGGCTCAACTCCACCAAGGAAAAAGGGTTCCTAGTGACATGATAAGGTCTGATTCTCAATAGAATTGTTCAATCCAAGGTGCTTGCTACTGCAACTAGCCTAAATTCCCTCATTCCCCACGCACCTATCACACCTAAGGAAGTGTGCCCCTTCTTTTTTCAATAGTCCCTTGACTACCCCACTTCCCTTCCAAGTTTACCAGCAACGGGTTGGACAGGAAGTCTCTAAGCCCTGCGACTAATGCCCAATGCACCAAGGAAAAATTCTTAGCAAAACTCTCACCTGAAGAGTATGCTCACGGGCCTGACAACCCACTTCATCAACATCAAATATCTAACCCGAAGATACTACTCATGGGCCTGACAAGCTGCCTCTTCCACAGTAAAACTCTAATTATAGTACAGAAAAACCCTTACAAGATTCTCTATGCAAATAAGGTAATAGTCGTCCTCTCTCTGGACTGACCCCCTTCTACACACGAAAGAGTGAATAATGAATAATTCCCTTTCTCTTCTAGTCTGAGTTTATCTACATGCAATGATGCAATGTTATTTTAATAACTATGATTACACTTTACATGGATAGGCGCATTGACATATTTGCATCCCGTCTCACCAGCCTCATAATCACACAGGCTCTTTGGTCTCAATACATATGTATCCATATACATAACTCATCTCTACGAGCACTCCCAGGTCATTCCTACACACTTACCCAAGTGTTTGCAACACTGTGAAATGTGTGCACTTACCCAAGTGCATGCAACGCTATGAAATGTGCACACCATGTATTTGATAACAATTCTCCACGCGCTACTCATGTGCGAGCAACACCAAAACTTAGTGCCAATGACTTACCAGCCTATATATACACATTACACTTCCAATTGGTACCAACGGCTCACCATCCTATATGTATAATTACAAAGGGTCTGGATCAGGGACATTACAAGCTAATGGTACATTTGAAGCATTCAATAAGATACTAGAGCATGTCAAAACTGAGGTCTGTAATGTGCAACGTGATAACTAGGATCAATGTATTCCAACAGTACTATGGACATATAGAATGGAATGTAAACATTTGACTGAGCATACACCCTTTAGGTTAGTCTATGGAAAAGAAGCTACCATTCCCTTAAAGTTTGTTGTTCCAAGTTTGAGCATTTCTCCTCACCACATAGATGTCCAATGAGAAATCTTTTCAGAAGCATTTGGATGAACTTATGGAACTTGAAGAGGACCGACTCATGGCGGGTCACAACAAATTGGTTGAAAAGCAGAGGCAGAAATCATGGCATGACCACAACATTCGGCACAAAATTCTACAACACGGTTCTTTGGTGTTATTATATGACAGTAAATTTCTCAGACACCTCAGCAAGTTGTGCATGCGTTGGTTAGGTTGATTTGACCTAGTATACATCAGTGAAGTAGGAGCAGTGAACTTAGCCACACTACAGGTTCAACCACTCAAAGAACTCATCAATGGGAGAAGACTGAAGGTGTATTATGGCCTGTAGGAGTTGAATGCACCCTAAATAATCAACACAGTGCAGAGTTAGAGTAGCATAGGAGTTAGGTAGGTAGGGACAAGGTAGGTATTAATACACATTTATTAGTAGGATAGGATAGGGTCAGATAACATGGGATGATAGGACAAGATGCCATGCCTACAAATTTCACAAATTCGATCCAGCAAGAGAAGTCATGAACATCGTACAAGGTATTTCACAGGACAGTAGGCTCACCTAGGGAAAGTAGACGATACATGGTGGTTAACAACAATGAAAGGTCAAGCAATCAGATTTAGCCAAATCACACAAGTACGAGGGACGCAGACAGTTATGATGACACACCAAAAAGGCACATTGGTAGTACAATGTGTTAAGCCCTAATATTGGATCATTACCCCTTAATTGGGACAAATTATATTAGTAATGTTATTTTATTTATGTCGGCTTTAGGCCATTAG
>CBVK0101774293.1:0-11143 GCA_900067695.1 Picea abies | reverse complement strand
TTATTTCTCTTGCACAATTGTCATCTCTGGTGGAGCCATTCCTATACTTAGGAATTGCACAATATCAGAGAAGTAATACTCCATCATGTTTACTGCAAATAGTTTTGAATCTCGGAAGATGTCATCTAAATTACATGCATATTCCCCTTATACTAATATGTGCGATAGATGGTATGGTCCTGCATTCCATTTCCCTGGCTTCACCACAACCTCAAAATCATATTCCTGAAACAACAATATCCATGTTCATGTTCTCCCCCCCCCAACATTGGCTTGTTCACTAAGTATTTTAATGTAGAATGGTATGTGTAGATATTAAAGTGAGACCCTAGTAAATAATGTTTAAACTTCTATAATGCATAAACCAGTGCCAATCCTTCTCGTTCCACAATAGTATAATTCTTCTCTTCTATGGACAACTTCATGTTTGCGAAATAAATTGGGTGATCTATGTATCCCTCCCCTGGTTGGGATAATATTTCTCCCAAAACTATTGATGATGCATCTACATGTACATGGAACTCCTTGCTCCAATCTGAAAATTTTAGAATCGATGCGATCACTAGTTTTTTCTTTAAGGTGTCCAAACCATTCTCATAGTCCTTGTTCCATTGGAACTTTTATTCCTTCTATGTGATGCTTCGGTAGATTGAAAACAACCCAATCATCCAAGTACACTTTAAGGAACTTATGAATAAATTCTTTGAACGCTGCAACCACTACTCAGGAAAACACTATAGGGGAATGCTTCATTCCAAAGGGCATTAATGTATATTGATAACTACCCAACTCTATCACAAAATTAGTCTTGTGTCGGTCCTCCTGCATAATGTTTATCTGATGGTACCCTAAGAATCCATCTGCGAAAGAATATGTTTCTTGTCCCCCTAAGTTATCTACTTCATCTATCAATGGTGTTGGAAACGAGTCATGTAAACATGCGTATTCAACTTTCTCAAATCCACATAGATCTTGAGTCCTCATATCTTCTTGTCTTCCACTACCATTGGATTGATCCACTCCAATTCCTCCACGGGTTCAATAATTCTTGCGTCCAACATTATGTTGATTTCAACTTTCACCTTTTCCTTTTACTTCGTATTTAACTTGTAAGGTTGTTATCGAACTGGGTTATCACCTTGCTTCAGTGTAATATTCATCACACCTAAGTTCCCTACTATCCCCTTCATATACGAAAATTTCTTTTGGAATAGATCTTGATATTCACACAAAAAGTCTGCAATCTTCTTGATTGTTTCATCACTCTAGTAATCCCCTATCTATGAAAACTTTGGATTCTTTGTTGTCCCAATGTTACCTTCAACATCTTTATTGGTTGGTTGTATGTGTAGAATTCAAGTTTTTTCCTTTCTACTACTTTTTATCCTTCTATTTTAGATACTTGTACGTTTCTAGGATCGTCTTCATCGTTTTATCCTTCTATTTTAGATACTTGTACGTTTCTAGGATCGTCTTCATCGTTCTCTTCCTTAGGCACATTGTAGCACTCCAAAAAATCATGGACAATCATACTAACTCTATGTGCACTACACACTATTACCACCTCCATCATCCCCTCTTATGAGAATATCTCAGTTCGAATAGCATGTAGCATTGCATCTATTGATGGAGATTCATGTTCAAATGTAAACATGACTTTTAACCTATGAGCCAATTCTTCCTGTATTGTTGTCTCTCTATGCATTTCCAATTCCAAATACCAGTTCTTTAGAATTGTGTCTAGTGTCTATATAAATTTGTGCATCCATTTTGTCTCTAGTACTGAACTCCATAAAGTACTCAACTTATCCACATGACCTACGAGATCACTCTCTCATGTATATTTTTGTGCAATATTTTCTCCCTCATTACCAAAACTTACTTGCATTATTTTTCTTCATTGTGGCTAGTCTCTCGTTCCTTCCTTGTGTGCAACCCACCATCTTGCTGGAGTCACTTTTAGGACAACATCTACTTCTAACAACCTTTTATTTTTAGGTACCTACAATTCAAATTCCTTTACATACAAAGGTATATTAGTTAATCCATCATACGTGGGTGGATCACATAATTCTATTCAAATATAGCACAGGATTGGGTTATGCATGCACATTGTCTAGTTGAGACTTCCTGCATTATCTTCTACCAATGCTCTAGACCTTCTTCAGAATGCAATGCACATGAACTGATACTTTTCCAACTTAGCATACCATCTGCAATAACGTTTACATAATCATCCATCCATATAGTCATGTTATATAAGTTGTCAATGTCATTTCCTCTAGCTGGATATATGTATCTCTTCTCTTTTGATGGGTCCAAGGGTGTAGTAACTTTCAAATATCCAACTTCAAATATTATCTCCCTCCTCTTCAAGTTAATGATCAACTGGTTATAAAAATCCCATTCTAATACCATTAGTGTCGGATATGGTTGACTGTCATCCACAATCTCAATAACCTAAAAATATTCCACAATACACACCCCATATATGCTCACATGCACTCCTATAAAACAACCAATCGGTACTATTTTTTTTTAATTTGCGAGCCTTAATTGAATAAGAGACCATACTATCTTGGGTTTTCCCATCATCTCTCATGTCTGCTTGGGTAAAAAAATCACGCTATACCCCAAGTCTAAGATAAAATTATCCACATCATACACCCCAATTTGTGCATTGAATCGAAATTCTCTATTGGTCCTCTTCTTGTGCAATACCTGGTTCACCACCCTTTGTGTGATGGGAGTTTCCCTTCCTCGTGCACAGTGATAAATCGTGTCATAGAGTGTACCCAAAACAATTTCATATTTCATTATATCTACACAAATCCTCAAGAATTTTGTTAGCATTCTCACCTTTCCAGTTATTTTCTCTAGCATAGTGTGATCTCCTACATGAGGTGTAGATGATTTTGATGCTCCCCAATTCTATCGAAGTACGTATTTTATTTCCCTATGATATGTCTCTTTTTTTATTTTTGATGATCAGTCATTGGCATAGGACCTACTGAATTCCTTACCCACTGCTCCGTATAATCTCCTCAATTCATCATATCAACCCCTGTCCTCGCTCCTCCACATGTAAAAACTACTATTATAGGTCTATCCTTGTTTCTTTTGGCTAATATTTTCTGGACATTTTAGTTTGGATTTTGGTTTTGGTTTCCTCTTTCCTTCCATTTCACAACTAGTTGAGGAGAATATTCTATTGCATGATCCAATTCTCTACAATTTGTGCACTTTGTGCATAGATTCGAGTAGTCGTAGGCCAAGTGTCCTGGTTGATTACAATTGTAAAATATAATCGGTCATCTTCCCCCTCAACCAAAATTCTCTCTGCCAAAGTTTCCTTTCTTCCTTTTATTAAATCCTCTTTGATTATTATATTTTTGACCACCCCTTTCTGCTATGGAATTATCCTCTTGGATCTTGTACATATCTAAAGTGAACTCCTTCATCAAATCAAATGAGTGGAAATCCCTCTCTTCATGTTCAACCGAATTGAAAAAATTGCAAAACAAGTTCCTTGGTGTACTATGATACTTTTGTAGTAATGGAAATTCAGTTGGATGATGTCCCCATTTCTTACATATCTCACAATATCCATCTTCTGTTAATGAATTCGACACTCCATTTTCTAGATATTGCGTGACTATTGGGAATTCATCCTTGTGATGGCCTTCAATCCTACACTTGGTACACCAGACTTGCTTCTGTTTCTCCTTTCATTTTGTAAGTTCTTCCATTTGAATTTTCAATGAAACCAACTGCATATGAACTTGCGCCATACCTCCACTATCTCCTACAGGGGATGATTCCAACTTCATTACAATTTATAGCGCCTCAAGCTATGATGCAACCTTTTGTTGGGTAAATGACCTACGAATGTGTGGTAGAAGTCCTGCAATACAAAATTGTTGATTTTTTTGATCTGAGATATAAAAATTAAGCCTTCCCATTAGGTCATTGAACCTCTGATCGAAGTCCCATACCAACTTTGTTTGAACCTGTTTAATCTCCTTCAGTTCTATAATGTGTTTTGATTCTGACTTTGGCTTCTTGAACTCTTTTAGCAATACTTTTTTTATCTCTTCTAGTGTCCTAGCCTGCCTTGTAGGTATGGTGCTTTTCATATTCATGTACCAGACTAATGCATGGACTTGAAATGGTGTTTCCAATTGTGCAATATTCACAACCTCATCCTAGACGTTCTTAGTGGCCCAAATTGTCTTGCAGACAAAGAGATGTTGTTATGGGTCCTCTGACCCCACTCCCTACAACATAAGAAGTCTAAGGGTGTTCTCTACCCCTGTCATGTTTCTTTGTTTAGTCCCTCCTCTTGGATATGTCAGTTGAATCTAACCCTATGCAATACTTCCACTACTCTGACTGCTACTAATATGTCCTCCCTTGCTACTAATATGTCTTCATTTTTTATCTTTGAGTGTGGTGACACACATGGGGTCATGGACTCATCATAGGACCTAGTTTGAGTAGGATTAAATGGATCTTCTATCACTGGAATGGACTGAAAATCCTTTACTTCTCCCCCTATATGTATTATTTTCATGATTTAGATTATTTCACAAATTTCTCTCTCCTCTGGCTCATTGTGTGACTCTCCTTTCCTAGCCCCAGCCTTTTTCCTCTTGTAACTCCTTCCTCCATGTAATAATTCAAACTCATCTTATTCCTCTGGTATACCTTCTTCTTGCATCCTCAATCCCTCCCTTCCTTCCTCATTGATTCCTCTATTGTCCTCATATTACCCTCTTGCAATCCCTCGGTTCCCCTATGTGCTCGAAGCCCCTTAGCAGTCAAATTCCATTCTCATCACACACTTGTCACAGAACATGATATTTATCCACTTACCTAATTATTTCATGAACCTTCAACATGGACCTTTGAAAAAGTCCCTTTTCTGTAACATTCCATGATTGGGTAAAATCTAAAGAAAACTCTTTAATGTAACCTCCTAGTATGTTATCCAACCAAAAATCAACTACGCAAGTAGTTGGGTTACTTACAAAATTAGTCTCTCTTACGAACTCAAGAGTCCAATTCCTCAACACTGCATTTTTGTACCTTACATATTCTCCACTAATATTTCTAGCCACTCAATCAAAATAATTGGAAATTCACCAAAGAAAATTTCATACAGTTTTGTACACATATCGCTTTGCGTCCATTTATTTTCACTCATTCATGGGATTTTTTTCTCTCGTCGAGAAAACTATCATTCAGTAGTGAGGGATTAGAAAGTGACTAATTCATTCTTTCTTTCTTATTGTCTCTTTGCATGTTTCTCTGTCTTTGTTCTTTATTAGCTACTTAGTGATTTCAGATTTATATTACCAGTATCTTCCATATTACCATGTAACCGATTACTGTAATAGTCATGATCATTGTGCAATGACTAGGCATACAAAATCTAATCCTATAACATCGAGACATAATCCATGAAAAATCATATAAAAGACATTCGACACAAGAGTTAATGTGGTTCACCCAACTATGGGCTACATCCACAATGATTGCCTTTTTTATTATGTGTTTGGTAATTTCTTTAGGATTTCACACCATGCTTACAAAGATACATCATTATTATATTTCTCTCCTCTTGGCCTAGTCATACTGTAGTGCAAATCTCTATCTCTCTCAAATCTTTGATGGATAGAATAGAGCCATCATGATCACTAGAAGAGAACCAAAACCATGAGGAACCCCTATTCTCCCAACCCATTACATATTTATACATACAATCTAGGGCTTAAAACTCTAGTTGGTTCCTCCCTAAACCCTATTACAATGCATGAATACTCCAGTTAACTAGTTGTTCGGGTTCTTTCACCTATTCTTTCATCTGCATGTTTCTTTTTCACTCTAACTATTGTTCTTCTTGCTTTTGTGCATCCTTCCATATTTAGAATGTCGAGTTATCCTCCTTCCTTTTCTTTCTCTTCCTTCTCCAACTTTATTCTCTTCTTTATTATTATCTCTACATTATTTCTCTTTCTTATTTATTCCTCTTACTATGTGTTGTACTTTTGGATGTGCCTCAAATGCACACTATCCAATCATCCTTCTTCTTCTACACACCTATTCTATGAACTTCTTCTATACTTAGTATTTTTACCAAAATTGTATCCCAAAATGACTTTTCCAACATAGTTCATCATAACTGCTCCTCGTACCTTTGATAGCTAATCTTGTGGGGATTTCATCTCCCCTAGAGGGTTGTTTTTCAGAAGGCCCCCTGAGAAATTTATTTACCTATTGATTATCCTTGATTTGTTATGGGTGTTTTGTTTGGTTCCTAGTATATGTTGGACATATTTTGAGTTGTGTTTTGATTTGCACATATTATTTTCACAGTGGATGAATCAACGTGTTGATCTTATCAATTACGAGGAATCAATCCCATAACAAAGGTACAAACACCTTTCAAGTGGTGTGAGATAGGTGATATAGAATTCGAAGAGTCTCATCTTTGGTTTGAGGATAGTGGTCTTGTTGAAGTGGAAGTGGTTGACAAAATTCCTCTAGCCAAATTTAAACCTTTGACTACTCATGATGCCCCCATCCTTATCCAAGTAAGGTAAATTTTTAGTGAACCTTTTTATTTGTTCAACGACTCTCACACCATATCGATCCCTAGTGTTTCATCCAGTGTGGCTAAGCCTTCAATCCCATTCATGAGCGTGACTGGAGGCATCCTGGTCATGTCCACTTTTCCATCCTTGAGCTCCATTGGAACTAAATGATCTATGCTTGTTTATATAGGTCCCTTTATTTAGGGGATACCGGTCCTTTCCTATTTTCCATTGACTAGTATAACTAACATTCCCATGCCCATCCCATTAGTTACAATTCCCACACATGGATCTCTCTTTAGTGGGGGAGAGACTTGGTTTCAGCATGGGGAGTGGAATTCCTTTCACCTTCACTAGTCCTATGAGCAATCTAACATTGGGGAGTGTTGGTTTTCCTTTTGGGTGGAACATTCCTATTGGTTATGGGACTATCTCTAATTATTTTGGGGGAAGTAATGTTCTCAGATTATTTTATTTCATGTGGGTTAGCACACCATTCCCTAGGGGCACACCCCAGGGAACTTTTAATATTGGAGTGGGTTTCAACTCATCCATACATTTGGTTCAGGGGGGCTCCTCTGTGAGCCTAGATTTGGGAATAATTTTCCATTAGGGTCTATTCCTACCCATCGGGGAGATCCCCTCAATGGAATTTCTAGTCCTAAGAGTATTCATTCTCTTTGGAGTTCTTCCATCCCTAGGGGCCACTACCCTTCTAAAACATCACATTCCTCCAGAGGCACAAACATAGGGGGATCAAAAGGTTCATCTCGCACTTTAGGAGCTTCATCTTCCTCCGAATATTCATTTTCTCATACATTGTTTCCTTTCCTTGCAACATTACACTTTCTTGGTCTATAACATATAAAAAATGACCACATTTCCCATGACCCTTCATGGTCAATCATACCTCCTAAGATCCCATCAGACATGCCAAAATTTGATGGAAATCTGGGAAAATGCCCATCCATGCACATAATGACATATCTTTTGTGGCACTCATCAAACCCCTTAATGGATGATAGCACAATGTTGTTTGTTTTCCACATATCCTTGATCATAAGTTCTACCAAATGGTATATTGAATTAAAGGGTGCTCCCTTCAATAGTTTTAATGACTTGGTGGTGACATTTCTAACACATTATCAATTTTCCATCCGGTATGAGATATGAACAAATATATTAACCTCATTATGTTAGGATACTATCACTCACATTTTTTATCACATTTATGAGTGGAGGAAACAACGTAACATGATTAAGAACCAAATTTTGAACCAACTCTTCTAACACATTATCAATTTTCCATCTGGTATGAGATAGGAACAAAGATATTAACCTCATTATGTTAGGATACTATCACTCACATTTTTTATCACATTTATGAGTGGAGGAAACAACGTAACATGATTAAGAACCAAATTTTGAACCAACTCTTGATTGAGTGGTTCAAAAAATCTCTCTTACCACCCATTTCCAAGGATGTTTCTATGGCAGGGGTAGCTACTAAAGATCAAGCCATCATGCATTCCAACACTCATATTTGATTTATTCTCACTTGAAAATTCTCTATGATATCATCATGCTTTCTCCTTGACCATAAATAGATCCTCAGAAACTGAACCCAGGACCCCATTCCAAGTAGATGGGTCACATGTCTATTTCATCATAGCTATTAGTTTTTTGTCCTATTTCTCAAACTACCCATGTCCCCACTCATACCTCCAAGGTGAATTCGATGTAATCCATGCAACCTAAGAATCCTCAACATCCATAAAAGAAGTGGAACAAAAAGAAAAATTCCAATGTTAAGCTAGGGTCCGCTTCCACCCAAAAGAATCATGGGGCCACGAAAGAGAGAAAGAAGAGTTGTTTTCCCTACATGATTTTTACTGAGTACCACCTGCTCACCAGTGTCCTAGGAAGGGAAATATTAATTGTTATTTAGAAAAATAAATCCCTCCCCTAGCATCATGTTGTCTTAATTCGTCGTTTCCCCCCTCAACCTCAACAAATATGTTAAGCCTTAGAAAAATCCCCCTAAAAAGCATCGTGTTATGTATAAAACCATTTATTGATCCCTAGATATTGAATCATTACATTTCTAGTGTTATATTTCTATGTCCTCTAGAACCCTTCATTGCACCCTTTCCTTAAAATTTTACCCTTTGTCTCATATATATATATATATATATATATATATATATATATATATGAAGTGGCCCTAGTCTTAGGATAATCTTATTTCATCTCATATTATATTTTGAATATATTGTAAAAGGAGATTTCCCCCTTGAATAATACTATATTTTTTTTATTTTTTATCATTTTTTAAGGCATTGTATCATAACATTTGGTATCAGAACATTGATATTAGGGTTTTTCTTCTCCAAGGAATTCATGTTAGAATTTTATCTACAAATTGTTTTCTGGGACAATTCAGAAAACAAACTTTACAGCTTATTTATATGATAGATCAAGGTATATATGATACAAATTTCAGCTTCTGGTTCTTTATACCTTTTGAGATATACCCTATGGAAGATAGGGTTTTTGACTAGTCATATAACTAGTCTCAAACAGGTTGTTGTGGCCACAACAACCCCCCCTTTTTTACTTTTTCTTTTACAATCAAAAGGAAAAAGGTCCCCTACTAAAATTTTGATCATATTGCCTAATCCTCTCTTATTGGAGGGTATGCTATTTCTTTTCCTAACTTAATGGAGATTGGGGGTTCGATCTTAGTTGATGATTATTTTTTATAGTGGTTGATTTTATCTTTTGATCATGGATGATTACCTTCGAAAAACCTCTCCTCCTTATTTTCTGCACTCTTAGTACTTGTTCATAAACTTTCTTAAAGTCAGAGACATATTATGTTTCTCATGTGTTGGTTAATGTCATATTACTTGCATAACTGATTTCATATCTTTCCATGGTTGCAGGAATAGGTTAGCATTGTATCATTTTTCACGATTCCTCCATCCTTGAGAAGCATGTGGGGGAATCCTTTGATATTCTTCCCCTTCTAGCCTTCCCTTTATTTATTGATTGTTCCATCTATTTTATTCTATTATTCTATCTAATTAAAACCCTTATTTCAATTATTCTATTCACTAGATTTCCAACCCCTATAACCATGCTTGAATCCGATTTCCGGATCAAAAGTTGTGGCTTCCCAAAGTTTTATAAGTCTTCACTCACCTTTCCACCTCACTGCCATGTGGAATCCATGTGGTTAAGTCTTCACTCACCTTTCCACCTCACTGCCATGTGGAATCCATGTGGTTCCCTATCACGTGTGTCATCCTACGTGGTACTGATGCAACACCATTACCTGTCCTTATAGTCATCGGGATCTACCTACTTTACATTCTCCTAGCCTTTTGACCACATTCCCTGACAATGACGTCATCGAGCCTTCTCGTTGTTGGAGCTCCCCTCTCCCTAGCACTTGGACTCTCCTGATTCCATTCTCCAATGACAATGAAACATGTCCTAATTCATCATAAGAGCTATATTCACTCATGGTATTCGACCACCTCGACTTCGTTCTCGAAAACGATATATCCAATGACTCTCAGAAGCCAGAGATCGACAGTGCCTATCCCCTCATAAACTCACTGATAGCCAAAAATTAACCAACCCTAGCCTCACTCATCCACCACATTGGAATCCTCAGACACATGGCACTTCCATGACCTATCACTCGCATGATATGTTCACCCATCCTCAGTTTGACACTTGTCCTCCCTCATCGTTAATGATCCATCATCGTCAATGATTCTTCCGCTCTTCCTCATCGTTGGTGATCCCTTGTCATAGGAACTCCTTGTCATCGATGACCCCTTGCAATCTAGTACCTCCTCATCATCAGTGATACATCATCATTGACAATCCTTCCATCCTTATTCCTCACTCAAGTGGGACCCTCTCTAGTCCCCTGTACCCCTTAGAACATGCTAGCTACCACATTCTTCTTTTACCCAAAAGTAGAAGCCACCACGTGCTCCGCCAAATAGTTGGAAACCAGAGAAAGTGGAAGAAGAGTGTTGTGACAACGCTATCTTGACATGCATAAGAAAACTAATCATACAATCTGGACAGAAACACTAAGAAGTAAGACAGGAAAACTAAGAAGTAGTGGAAAAAAGCCCCAGTGCCTTGCAGATGGAGTGTTGAGAGATGATAAACCTTAAAAATTAGATGAATTGTTAGAACAATGGAACCTGCCATCCATACTGTCTCCATGAGGAGTGTCATGGTGAGGAGTGAAGAAAAAAGGTTGGACATAGGTTGGACATCTCTACTTGATTGGCGTGCTCGAGAAGTCATCAAACAACATGTCAATTTTTCTACTGAGGAGGGTGTGCCTGTGGACCTGCTCCATCATGTCCCTCCTCATCTCAAAGAAGAATTTCAGGTGTTTCGGTGCCAAAAAGGAGGGTGAATTTGAATCTCGATATGTGTCTGAAGTTGGCAATGGAGGCTTAGTCGGGTGGTCCACCCATGGTATTTCTTCTTGTACTATACAGGTAGGCCCCTCC
>CBVK0101774290.1:0-12673 GCA_900067695.1 Picea abies | reverse complement strand
AAACATTATAAATATTAATAACTTCAAAATATATATTTCTCTTATGGTTGGCCATTCATAACAACTTTGTACAACCATATTATTTATGTTATTAGCAAGGTTTCCAATGAATGCAGTATGCTTGTAGTCTTGCAGCTTGCATGTTACCCAATAAAATGAAAACATCTTTAGACCACTAATATCCCTGATCAAGATGGTCAAATATACTTTATGCCTTTAGTGGCATATGTGATAGTTTGTACAAAGTTTTACATAGGTGATTGTCTTCTTCTCAAGAATTAGAAAATTTTGTTGAGTGTATCTAGTAGATAGCAAGTTTACGAACTATTTTCACTAGTTCACGAGCTATCCTTTACTATCAAGGAAAATCATTGGTTCTTCAGTAGATTTCATGATGGGGTTTTCCTTCGTGAAAATAGGTAGATTGCTAGGTCTTCCCCATCTTCATGACTGGGTAACCCAATCTCTTAATCACTAGTTCTTCCTCCTCAATCAATGGTCCTCCATTCAAGGATATCAACGGGATATCAAAATGGTCGTTAAAATCCAAGGGATGAAGTTTGAAAGGGGTGAGAGAAGTTGTGTTTTGCATTAAAACCAAATACATGTGAACCATCGATCGACGAAGGTGGAGGTGGGAACCATGCTAACAGAGTAAACAGGGGTCAGGTATATGTTGTGAGGCCAAGAGATATTGTCTAAAGAAGCTTGGCTAGAATCCAAGGAGGAAGCTGCTAAGAAAAGTTGAATTTGTAGAATTGTTAGACTCCAAAAAAAATTGGCTCTTTCCCTTATGTTTTAGGAAGTCATTAGTATATGTTCTCTTTCCCTTATGTTAAAAATTAGTTTAAATTTTCTTATTAAGGTTTTATATTGTTTTGATATTTAATTAAACAATAATTTTAAAACTATATTATTATTATTTTATTAATCTTATATTCATTTGTAATTTTACAGGGTTACCTATGGAATTTTAAAATATATTAAAATATTTATGATAAGTTATCTCTAATATTTTAATTATATTTGTTTTTAAATATTTTTATTATTTATTAATATTTTGATTGAGAAATAATATTGAATCCAATCTCATTAAAAAGTAATTAATTAGTATTAAACTCAATATTATAATATTAACAACTCTATTATAAATTCAATATTAACCCAACATGGAAGAATATAATTGAGAAAGTAGCTACCAACAATACATGCCAAAACCAAAATTATATAGAAAAGGAAAACATTTCAGATCACAAAAGTTATGATTCCTTTATGGTATTTGGTGATTCAAAGTCATGATTCCTTTATGGTATTTGGTGATTCAAAGTTATGATGCCTTTATAATATTTAAAGGTTGTAACAAAATTGGAAGATTGCAGTTTACATATCCCATAATATCCCACCTTTTAATAAGTTGTGGACACTCAAAAATATAAATATTAAAAGAGCATCTTCAAAAACATTCTTCATACATAAATATGATAGGATAAATGTTGCAATACAAAGAAAGACATTAAATAATGAGTAGGGGTTTATTATATGACCTGAGAATATGGTGAAGTATTGTTAATAATATAATAAGATTATTTCTTAGAGTTTGATGAAAAGGGGAATAAAAAACGTAACATTCAAACATAAACACGATTATCAATTTCACATAAAGAGGTGAGATGAATTGTCTCATTCACTCACGGAATCTTATTGCTAAGAAACATATTACATTTATAGAGGAACAAATGATTAAAATACCTCCTAGAATAGTGGATCTAAAGCTAAAAACAGAGAAACTTGTTCAAATAGAATTTGAACTCTCTAAGCCATGTTTGAAACCTCTACATTTCTAGATTTTATTCTAACACTCTCCCTTAATCGAGAAACGTATTTTCTACAACACGTAAATTATCTCGACAAATTTTAAATTTTTCCTCCCCAAGAGGATTTTTAAAAATGTTTGTCACATTATCAGTTGTATTACAATAGTTTAAGTCAATTTCCTTTGATTGCATCTTCTCTCTTACAAAATGATGATGTGTCTCAATATTTTTTGATCTAGCAGGATACACTGGGTTGTTTTCTAGTTTGATGGAGATTTGGTTATCATATTTGATGATTAATGGTACCTTTTGTTGTTTGCCCACATCTTCAAGAATCTGCCTCAACCAAATTGACTCACAAGTGGCACTACACAAATATTTGTACTTAGCTTCAATGGATGATAAGGAAATAGTTGGTTTCTTCTCCCTGCTCCATGACACGATATATGATCCTATTTCTAATGCATATCCTATGGTTTACTTTCTATCATCGAGATCACTTTCCTAATTTGAATATGAGTAACCTGTAAACTCAACATTAAAATTATCAGTATATTTAGTACCAAGATTAAAAGTCTATTTCAAATATTGAAGGACTCCCTTTGCTTCTTTCTAATGATTTTCATGAGGCTTAGCCATGAAATGAATAAGTATACTAACAAAATATGCAATATATGTCCTGGTTGTACTTAAATAATTCTGACTTCCCACCAATTGTCAATACAAGGTACCATTCATTTCTTTAGTTACATCATCACCGTTGAGCTTAATATTTTGTTCGAATGGAGTAGAGATTGGTTTACATTCACGCATATTAAGCCTCTTAATTAAATCCATTGTATTCTTTCTTTGTGTGATCAGTGTCTTACCATCTTCTCTCCATACCTCAAGGCCTAAACAATAATGCAATTGACCAAGTTCTTTCATCTAAAATTCCTATGAAAAAAATATTTTGATTTCTTCAATCAACTCATCAGTGTTTCTTATTATGATTAGATCATCAACATATAAAGAAATAAAAGCAACATGTGACTGTTTCCATCCTTATTTATATAAATATTTGGATCACCTTTACTTTTAATAAAACCTTGCTTAAAGAAGAAAGTATAAATTTTCATATACCTTGATCTGGGTGCCTGTTTAAGTCAATACAATACCTTCTTCAACCTGGAGACAAGATGTTCTTGACCCTATTTTACAAACCCCTCTGGTTGCACAAGATAAAATTCTTCATTTAGTTCTCCATTCAAAAACATTGAATTAACATCCAACTGGTGTATTTTCCAATTACACTTAGTAGACATTGCAATCATTAATCTAATGGTATTCATTTTAGCTACATGTGCAAAAGTTTATTCATAATCAATTCCTTATTTCTATGAATAACCCTTTGCAACCAATCTAGCTTTATACTTGTATATACTACTATCAACATTAAATTTAGACTTGAACAACCATTTTGATCCCATAGGGATTTTATTATCAGGAAATTATGTTAATTACCATGCCTCATTTTTCATGATATATTAATCATATTCTTCTTTCATGGTGTCCATCCATACTTTATGGTCTTTAGCTTGCTCAAAATGTGAAGGCTCCACTACATTCATAACTTGAGTCATTAACGCATAATTATATTTATACCTTATAGGTGTATGAGTTTATCATGTTGATATCCTTGGTGCTACATTGCTTCGTAGAGTTCCTTCGCCTTTTCTTCTACTTTGTGGAGTTCCTTCATCTCTTCTTGGTGAACTCTGACTACTTTAAGTGTCCATGCTACTTGAAGCTTCAACATGAACATGTTCAACATATTCTTCCTCTTTGACACTTTCATCATAGCCATTAGGAAGATGCCATACACCATGACTATCCTATTTTTGACCTTTTTTTGCATGTTCATGAAATAATATATCTCTACTTTCAAAAACCTTATGAGTGTTGGGATCATACATTTTATATGCTTTGTGATCATTACAATAACCAATAAAAATGCATTTGATTTCCTTGGCATCAAGCTTTCTCCTATCTTCTTTAGGAACATGAGAAAATACTTTGATTCCAAAAATTGTTAAGTGACTTACTACTGGTTTATAACCATAAAGTGCTTCAAAAGGAGTTTTATGCTCTAAATTCTTTATAGGGATTCTATTTTTTAGATACACAACAACACTAATTTCTTCATCCCAAAAAACCATTAGTAATAATTTTACCTTTAATCATGCTCTGAGCACATTCTACCAAGGTTCTTTTCTTCCTTTTAGCTACTCCATTCTACTAAGGAGTAAGTGGCACTGTAAACTGTTGTTGAATCCCATTGTTTTTTTGCAATATTTGATGAATTTCGTTGATGTGTACATTATCCTGCTTGATCTAATCGGGGAATCTTAATGTACTTGCTTAATCTAGGAGGATCTAGAATGCTAAAAAATTGACAAACTCAAATGCTGATGAATATATACTATTTGTGAATGGCAGTATTTGTGAATTTGACAATTTCCCCCAAAATGTACATGACAACCCACCATACTCATTTAATCCATCATACCAACCATCAATCAAAGTCAAAGAAGATATTTAATTCTACTAGACATTTTTGTATGCAATATTATTTACATAGTCATTAAACCATTCAATTAAATAGTCAATAATCTAGTTTAATAATTAATACATTAATTAATTCTACTAGTGTACGTGTGTAGGGTATGTGTGCATAGTTAGTTGACACATATCTTATGAATGTACTAACAATAAACAATCATTGTCTCTAGTGCATATTTCCTACATGATCACACTAAGGAATACAAGACAACATATCAAGTAAATGCATCATTTAATAACCTTAATGAACAAAATTACAATAATTCATCAATAACCCATTATCACACTTAAAATATCAAAAGGGAATCAAAAGAGGGTTTTAAATATGGTAGGAACCAAGTGCATAAACAATAGTGGCACATCTAATCCCCAAATAATATTCTCTAATAACATTGAAGCATCCTGCCTTCCTAACCTACTTCCATCTTCCAACCTATCCTTTCCTCTACTGGACTAAGTTGGAGCGTCAACTATATTGACCTAACTCTAGATAGAACCTATAATCGGAAGTGTCATACATATTGAACAAGCTCCCCTAGTAGGAAATTGACAGGTGTCATCAGACGTCTAGGGGAGCATGGCTTAACACAACCCTCCCACAACTATAGGTCTCAAAGGATACATGGTGGGTAATTCCTCCAACCCTCTTGATAGAAATAGGTTCAACACCCTATATCAAGCCATATTGTGCAACTATTGTTCTTAGAGTCACGTCATCGAAAAATCACTCTAGGCAAGTTGTATGTCCTACCAAAATCACACTTACCACATATCATAGAAATATTTGAAATCATAAGTAAAGTTTATAATACACACTATATTCCTAATGCATACATCATCCATGTTACCTTAGAACTATATTCATTTGTCTATTAAATAGTTCATCAAACTATAGGTTATATCACCAATACTCATATCCATGCAAATACATCACAATTTTCATATGAGAATCCACATTTTTATTGATATTCACAACATAATTTTGAAATGGTATCCATGTACTGAAATTCCACATTCAAATTTTCATATTTAAACAAATCCTATAACTATCAACGTCTTGAACATATAACAATAATTATTTGTAGCATTCACATATATGTAGGTCCACATTTCCATATACTAAAGTGGTAATGTTTAATAGTATTCTACAGATAATAAATAATGAAAATAAAATTCAGCCATAATGTAATTTAGATACTTAGGTTCAAATGGGGCGTTACATACACCGACCCTTTAAGAAACATTTTCCTGAAGTTATGGTCAAAATAAGTGAGGGATGATATCAACGTATGGTCTCTATGTCGTCTAAGGTAGAAGATCCTAGGCTATACTTGTCCCTTTAGACCTTAATTTGGTCCACCAAAAGATGTATGATATTTCAAAACCTATGGTACAATATGCATAATAGTTTGACCATAATGGTTCCCACATCTGAGACCTATAGTTCCTTCCAATGTAGTTTGTGAGATTCATGAGAAACATAATGCCGTAATAAAAACACATGAAAAACATAATGTGTTTTATGCAAGTGGGATGGAAGTATAAGATGATAGGAAATTGGTCCAATTCTTTCTTGAATTTTAAATAGCCCTATAAATTGTGGTGACAACTTTTTTCCCTTTCCAAACTAAGTGGTACTCTTATTAGGTTTGATATGAATAAAAAATTGATATCCTACCTCATAATCTTGGTCAGTGCTATGTGCATCAACATAACTCTTCTATCTATCATCTGCCTCCTTTAACAATTGTCTATTTTGAATCACTCTCTCCTCCATATCTTGAATCAATTTAGGTCCTATTGTCACTCAATCTTCTAAGATTTCCCAATTTAATGGTGTCCTGCATGGCCTTCCATATAGAGCTTGATAAGGAAGCATCTCGATTGAACTGTGATAGTTTTTATTGTAATAAAACTACACCAAAAGTGGGTACTTCTCCCAATGGGTTTGGTTATCGATAATATACATCCTAAGCATTTATTCCATATTCTGATTCACTCTTTCTATATGTCCATGTTTTTTAGGATGATATGTTATGCTCAAGTTCAACTGAGTCCCAAATGTTGACTGCAAACTTGTCCAAAACCTAGATGTAAAGCAAGAGTCTCTATATGAAATGATCTTTTTGGGTAACCCATGCATAATAATAACCTCACTTATAAACACTCATGACACATCAATGATACCATAAGTTTCTATGACTGGAATGAAATGTGTGATTTTGGTCAACTTATCAACTATAACCAAAATGGAATTGTGCCTTTGTGAAGTGAGTGGAAATCCCACAAATGAAATCCATAGAAATGACTTCTAATTTGGACATAGAAATGTCATGTGGTTGTAGGAGTCCTGTTGGGTGGTGATGATCAACCTTTACCTACTGACACTCAATAAATTTAGCGAAAAATTTAACTACATCACATTTCATGCCTTCCCAGAAGCTTCTTCATGTTTTCATGCATTTTCTTCACACCACAAAGTCCAAATTAAAGTGCTCTATGGGATTCCCCAAGGATAGTGTTTAGAATATCTCATTCCTTAGGAATTTACACCCATCCTTGAAATATTAACAATCCATCCAATTCAAGAACATATCCTTTGAAATTTGGTTCTAATTGTCTTCCATTCTGGAGTACTCAAGTAACCTTTAAATACAAACTATATCCAACAAGTTTTCTCAATGCATGCTCCCTCAAATTTACCTTTAAGGGCATTAGGGAGAAGATATGTGGCTTTCTGCTCAGGGCATCACTCACCACATTCTCCTTTCCCTAGATATACATAATTCCAAAATCATACTCACTTATGAATTTTGTCCATCACCTTCACTTGGAATTCAAATCCCTTTGAGTGAAGAGATGCTTCAAGATTTCATGATATGGTTTGAGCTCAAAGCTTTGTCTGACAAGATAATGCTTCCAAAATTTAGAGCTAGCATCACAACTGTCAACTCTAAATCATGAGTAGCATAAATATCCTCATGTCACTTCAAATGTATTGATGCATACACTATCACTCCTCCATATTGCATTAACATAACACCCAACCCTTTATTTGAGGCATCCATGGAAACTGTGAAGTATTTATCCATATCAGACACTCGTAGGATTGGTGCAATAGTTAGTAATCTCTTATCCATGGAAACTGTGAAGTATTTATCCATATCAGACACTCGTAGGATTGGTGCAATAGTTAGTAATCTCTTAAGCTCAACGAATGCAATGTCATATTCGTCTTTCCCCTCATACCTAATTCCCTTGAATTGAAAGGTACTGATGGGTTTTGAAATCTTTGAGAACCCTTCCACAAACCTTTTATAATATCTATCTAACCCCATGGAGTTGCACACTTCATGAGAATCTTTTGGCACTAGCTAATCCATTATGGGAATCATCTTTTCTGGGTCCATTGAAATAATATGACCAAGATAATGAATCTCTTTTTGAAAGAAAGAGCATTTTGACCACTTTTTTCTCTTAATCATGACAACACTATTCATAAGTGCTCCTCATGTCCTCTTTTGTTCCTAGAATAGATGATAATATCATCTATAAAGACCTGCACAAAGTGGTATAATTATTTCCAAAATATGTCATTAATGAGGCTCATGAAAGTGGTATAATTATTTCCAAAATATGTCATTAATGAGGCTCATGAATATAGATGATGTATTGGTCAAATTGAATGGAACCACTGTGAACTTGTAATTCCAAAACTGGGCTCGAAAGAAAGTCTTAGGAATGCCACCTTCTTTAATCCTTAACTAGTGATATCTCGATCGTAGATAAATTTTTGAGAAAAATGTTTCTCCTTTCACTTAATCAAAGAGATCCTCTATCTAAAGTAGTGGGTACCTATACTTCATCATCAATTAGTTCAAATCCTTGTAATCTATGCAAAATATCAAGGAACCATAATTTTTCTTAAAAAATATTACTAGTGTACCCCAACATGAAAGACTAGGCCTTATAAGTCCCAAATCCGAGAGTTCCTTCAACTGCACCTACAATTCACAAAGTTCTGGAGCCATCATCCTATATGGTTTATTGGAAATTGGATATATGTTGGGTTTTAACGCGATCATGAAATCAAGTTCCCTTTGAGAAGGTAACCTTGGAAACTCTTTCAGAAAAAATCCTTGAATTTTGAAAAAATTGTGTACTAATATAAATAGGTTCCCTTTCCATCACTTAATACCTCTACTACGTACAAATGACACCATTTCCTTAAGAATTTTTTTTCTTTCATTATCAATATGAAACGTAGAGACACCTCCCTTTTGATACCATGTATCTATTGTGCTAGGCATCAAGACCTTCCCTTTTTCTTGTATGCTTACTCGTAAATCCTCTTTCTTCAATAAAATAGGACCCCTCCTTTTTTACATGAGAGCTTCTTGTCTTACTAAAGTGACACCTCGACTTCTTGTTTTTTGTTAAATTCTTCTCATGTGTATTTGATTAACTTGCTTTATCTTTAAAGTTTGGTTTGATTTTGTTTGGATTGACACTTAAACATTTTTTTGGATGTACCAGAAGAGTTCTCATGAAGTTATCACATACATCAGAAGGGTTCTCATGAAATTCTATGAAACATCGAAAGTGTTCTCATAAACTTCTCCAATACATCAGAAGAGTTCGAAAGAATGTCCCCGATACACACTGAAAGACTTCCCCAAAAATTATCTGATGCACAAAATATCAACCGAATAACTTTCTTTGAAGTCTAACGATACACAGTTAATCATTAACCAAGTTTATAATAAATCCTATGATGCAAACAAAAGAGTTCCCACAAACTCTACTGGTTGAACCAGAGGATTTCCCCTAACCTCCTTTGATGCACTAAGCTATCGATCGACAAAATAATTGTAAATTCGTCCGATATATGAGTTTGTTCATCGCCTAAGTTGTCAACATCGCATCATGTAAGACAGTAGGATATCTCACCTTCATCGTAGTATATGACGCCACCGAGGGAGTTTCCACTATCATCGTCCGTTCAGCCGAAGGAGTTCCAAACAAATCCTTCGGTGCATTCAACCTTCTATCGACATGCTTCCATAAATCTCCTCCAGTTTTCTTGAATTTCATGCCTAGACTATAAAAGGGCACTCAAATCCACCCTTTTCATCATTGTTTTCTTATTTCTAAGGAGGAAAAGGGAGCGTTGAGTGACTTGATTGTCGAGCTATCTCACTTGTGAGAGTATTGACCCATCATAAAATAAGTTATCCATGTGTCTTCGAATTTCCAGGTAGGTCCTATTGTAGGGTTAAAATATTTTACCAAGTGTACCTCTTCCAACTGAAACCCAACCCTAAAATTAATAGTGTGTGGCCTTGACAATGCCTCACTTTTCCAACCTCGCTCTGTCTACCCCACACACTATGCCATAACCGACAAAAATTGTTACTCATCGATGACATAGCCTTTAAAAAAATATTGAAATATAACTTTCTTTTTCCCTCTCAAGCCCTAACTCCTCGTCTTCCTTACGCTCCCTGACCTATATCCAATAGGCCTAGTCTCCATATATTAGATTGTGCTTTGAGCCATGTTGTGTAACCTGTTCCTTTTCTATTCGGAAGAGGTTCTTTGATACAGATTATTTTGAGAACAAAATGAAGGTAGGGATCTAAAAAGGAAATACATAGAGATATTGAAAGAAACACAGAGATACAATAATACACAATTTCTATTAATGAGATAAATGCACAAAAATTATAAAAATACAAAGTCAATGAACTCGCTATAATGGTGGAAGCTTATCTCTGAGAAGAGATGTGACGGCTACACTCATTCGAAATAATATGTGTACAATAAGGCTCAAAATTACTTTTTAACATAAATCATTAATGAGAAAACCCTAAACATCCAAAACCATAACCCGAGAAGATGAAATGCCTAAAGGTTTGTGGGCCCCGATGGGGGTAGTTGATACATCAACTTCCATAGGGCGTAACATTTGTATACAATCTCCATTTTGGGTGCACAATATCTCGTTGGAAAGGTGTATCCAAGAATAACACATTTCAATAAGGGCTAGGGAAGAGCCTTCCACTGTCTCGTAGGCCCCGAAACATGAACAAAATGTCATTTAGGGCCTTAAAATGGCCCTAGAAGTTCAGAACCTGAAAAACCGTAAAAACTATCAAGGTGGAAAATTGTATTTTGAGCCAGTGGAATAGATGGGTGGCCACCAATATTCACCTAGATCATTCCTCCCCCATTAGGAATAAATGGTATCCATTGCGTTAAGTTCCCATGGCAGATGGGGAAGCTTTTGTTGAATTTGAACCTTGGTGACTTGCTTGCCTTGTTGAAAAAGCTAACCTACTTGTTCTAGGAATTAACTTGTTGAAGGGTGTCATGAACTTGTTGCTAGAGGGGTTGGATTCGTTCAACCAATATAGATGCATGATCTTCCTGAGTGTGGGAGGACTTTGTCAGTGAAGATGAAACATGAAGAGATATATGAGTGGGGGATAATGGTTGTAACCTTAAGCAGACATGAAAAGGGATGTGGCCAATATATGTATGAAGGGATTTGTTATATCTTTACTTGACTCAGAAGTGCATAGGAACCTATTGAGAACTCAACACACCCTAAAATGCCTACACAAATTTATCACTTTTGGGTACCACTTGTTTTCTTTACTGTTTAAATTGATTTCACTTTGGGGGGGGGTGGTTTATTTTGTTTTGTTTTCATGACCCTTATTGATTAAATTAGATGTATTTGAAATTGTTTAAATAAACCTTGTGTCTAAAATAACTTAACACTCGAATTGCAAATCTACAACTAACACTGCACCTAACGCGCTCAAGTTCAGTGTCGGGAAGAAATTCCAGCAAGTAAAAGAACCACAGTTACAACAGTCACCGAGTGCCGATCCCCGATCGACGTCGACAGAAGGTGAGGTTGGTTTGCGTGAGTTATTCACACAAAGTTTCAAGATATAGATGATCCCCATCAACATCAACAAAAGGAGGGAAGGATATACATTGACAAAGGATGTAAAGAAATCACAGATGGCTAATGATCGATGCACTTTATCGGAGTTGGGGAAATCCAAAAAATTAAAACTGTCAGTTTTTTTTTTCGCGACAAGCATATCACCGATCACCGATCCCCTATATGTTTTTGGCATCGAGAAATTTTCAAGAGAGTCGATCCAAGAGCACTTGGGTAGGTTGATCGTTGATATTTGATCCTTGATACTCTTCTGCATTGACAATATAGTATTGGGTTTTAGAATGTATAGCTTAAAGAAAGTCTCAATTCCGATTAAAATGATCAAATGAAATCACCAATATCAAGTGCCACATGTCTTTGCATTGACAATATAGTATTGGGTTTTAGAATGTATAGCTTAAAGAAAGTCTCAATTCCGATTAAAATGAGCAAATGAAATCACCAATATCAAGTGCCACGTGTCTTTACCGAGTAAGGGGGTTGTACGACCTAGTTTCACCCCAAGTCATTTTTAGGTTCCTTGGGTCCCAGTCACGCCTCCTAGTCAACTTTTCCATGTCATCCCCATACGGAAAAATCGATCGGCATCAGAACTTTTGAAAGGAGATATCAACAGAAATGTTTAAAGCACAATCTTGAGCCCCGATCCACCAAATAAACAAGAGAAACGTAGGGATGTTTGCGGCATAGGATATGATCGGATTTGGGAATTTAACAGACCAGTTAATGTTGATCCTGTATTTGTTTCTACCTCATGCGCCGAGTAGACAACACCAATTCGAAATCACCGATAGAACAAATTACCACCCACGCCCGCATCGTCAACCCGTGATGAATTTAAGTTTAAACATCTTTGAATATTTGGCGGCAGATTTAATGAAATTATACTCATGACCCGAATTGAATGGTTGATGTGACACGGTAATTAATTCCTGTTTAAATCTCTAGAATGGTTTTGAATGAATTCATTATGCGCACAAGTTGAATTCCAGAGTATCCAAAGGACCAAAGTAAACGTCTCAAGACTGTATCAAACCTATGATTATCAAAACTAGGTTTAACAAGCTATAGAGGTATGTATTCAAGTTTGTCAATTGATTGGCCATAATATATCATATATGCATCCAATTTTCTTGCACAATCTATAAACTATGTTCTAGCTATAGGTAAGATGGCGCCGAGAAGGCGAACCACCAGATGCTCTCAAAAAACTTAAACCCTAAGGAAATGAGAGCTCTCAGACTAAAATTGACACAATATCGCCTCATAAATTCAGTGC
>CBVK0101774289.1:0-14219 GCA_900067695.1 Picea abies | reverse complement strand
TTCTTCCCCTCACGTGACCACTAGTGGTGACCACAGGCTGTGCCAAAAGGTGCTTCATATTTCATGAACTTATGAACTTTATCAAGCCTTATCAACGATCGATATCTCCAATGATCTAATGGTCTAGATCTCATCACGATATCACATATCGTGATTCCTGTGATGAATACTCCAACTCGCAATCGCCGAGACTCTGATATGGAGCTTAACACTGCTAGCTTCTTCCTCCATCTTCTGTAGATGTAACCACTGGCTATGACCACATCCTTATTCGAAAATGCATTTTGCACTTTCACATCTCGGGTATTCTGTGATGATTCCTCTCAACTCTCCATGTTATGAACTCCAAAATAGAGCTTGGATTCTCTAGCTCTGATCTCCATCTCTCAACAATGTGACCACGAGATATGACCACTCACCAATCAAATGAGCGCTTCGCTCCTTTGAATTTGTAGTTAGCGAAATGATGATCTTTCGCCATGTGTCCTATGGAACGAACGGTCTAGATATTATCCCGATTTCACCACGTGTCCTTCTTGAATAAATGGTTAAGATCTTATTACAATTTTGCAACTTCATAGGCCTTCTTCACTCTTTATCAATGGTCCACGAGCTCGATGATTTGATGGTCCAGATATTTTTCGTGATCTCGCATATCGCGAGTTCCCACACCATGCTCCATTGACTCCTCTAATGTGCAAGTCAGTGAAATTCCAATCACTTGCCACATGTCCTATGACTCCAACAGTCAGGATTGTTATCGCGATTTCAAATGTTGCGAGTTTGAACCTCTTTCCTTTGGATTTCTCGATATGTGAAACTCCGAAATGAAACCTTTGTCGTGATTTCACTGTTTTCCTCCTTCTAAGATTACACTGCTGATCTTGCCATTATCGCTATGCTACTGTTCATTTTGATCTTCGCCATCAATGACAAACACACATACTCTACCTCTATCTAAAAACATGGCAACAATATATGCCCAAGTGTGTCACCTACGGGTGGCCCAGTCTTATTTGTGATGAAAAAATATGGGACATTAAAATTGTGTATCAACTTCATACAATTGAAAAAAGTGATGATGATCAGTTAAAGGATGCAAGGATATTCTTAAAGATTGATATCAGGTCAAGAAAACATCAAGTAAGGATCAAATATGAATACATCAACAATACTTCCTTTAGGACAGAGTATGTTCATTATGAATTCATAGTGGTTCCATTTGGGTTATCAAATGCACCAATTGTTTTCATGTGCTTAACGAATGGTGTTTTCAGGGAATACTTAGACAAGTTTGTCATTGTATTTTTGGATGAAATCCTTGTATATTATAAGTCACAAGAAGAGAATGAGAATCATTTGAGGATGGTGTTACACATGCTAATATAACACCATATGTATGCCAAATTGAGAAAGTGCTCATTTTATCAAAACCAAATTCACTATTTGGGGCATATCATATCTAAAGAAGGGATAGAAGTGGACCCTGAAAAGATTGAAGTTATTAAAGGGTGGAAAGCAACTAAGAATGTGATAGAATTCATATCCTTCATGGGTCTATATGGAGAAGATTCATTGCAAGGTTTTTGAGAATTGCTCACCCAATCACTTCCTTGCAAAGGAAGAGGGTGAAGTTTCAATGGACAACATAATGTGAAAAAAGATTCCAGAAATTGAAGCAGTTGTTAACCAGTGCTCCAATTCTGAGGATTGTAGATCCAAATGAATATTTTTTGGTTTTCATCGATGTATGCAAAGAAGTACCGTGTGGGGTCCTTAGCCATGATGGATTTTTGGTATGTTTTGAATCCAAAAAATTGAGAGAGAATGAAAAGATCTATGCCACTCATGATATGGAGTTGTAATCCATAGTACACGCCTTGAAAAAATGAAGGCACTACCTGATGGGAAAAAGGTTTGAGTTAAGGATAGACCATAATGGTATGAAACATTTGTTTGACCAACCAACTTTGAATGTTAGGCATAGCAGATGGTTGGAATTCCTTTGTGAGAATGAATTTGATATTAATCACATCAAAGGAAATGAGAACAATGTGGTTGATTCACTGAGAAGGAGAGTGCATGAGATGCATGCTACAACCATTAAAATTTATCAAATTGATATTAAAGGAAAAATTTATGAGGTTGCAAATTAATATTTGCAGTATAAGGAGTTAGTAACAAAATTGCAGCAAGGGATAATGTAACAGAAAGTTGAAGATTATGAAATGAGGAGAGATGGAATTCTCTTGTATAGGAACAAGATTTATGTACCCAATTCTCATGAATTGAGGAGTACAATTTTAAAAGAGATGCATAATGTACCTTATGTTGGGCACCTAGGATATCAAAAAACAATCGCAACAGTAAAGAGCCAATATTATTGGCCAAGCATGAAGAGGGAGGTTGTTGAATACATTTCTAAATTATTGGAGTCTCAAAGTGTCAAGGTTGAGCATAGACACATAGCATTGTTGCAGCCATTACCCATTCCTGAGTTGAAGTGGCAAGTGGTGACAATAGATTTCACCACCAAATGTCCCAGAAAAAGCAAACATCATGATGCTATCATGGTGGTGGTGGACAAGCTTACTAAAGTTTCCCATTTTATTCCTATGAAAGTTACTCAAAAGGAAATCAATGTTGTTGATATTTATATGAGGGAAGTAGCATGCTTGCATGGTATACTCAAGATGATTGTGTCTAACAAGGACCAAAAGTTTACCTCAAAGTTATGGAAGGGATTATTCAAAGGGTTCAGAACAAATATGAACTTCAACACAACTTATCATCCCGATTTTGATGGGAAAACATAAAGCATGAACCAAGTGATAGAGGATATGCTAAGGATGTACGTGATGGAAAAACCATCTAAATGGGAAGATTGTCTACACTTGGTAGAATTTTCTTACAAAAGTGGGTATCAAGAATTAATGAAGATGAGATCATTTGAGTAACTTAGTGGAAGAAATTCCAACACACCAATAAGTTGGGAAAAACCATTTAATAGAGCAGTAGTTGGGCCAGAGTTGCTCAAAGAAATGGAAGAGCAGATGTTAAAGATTAAAATGAATTTAAAGGCTTCCCAGGACAGGCAGAAAAGATATGTTATCAAGGGTAGAAATCATAGGGAATTTAAAGTGGGTGATCATGTTTTATTGAAGGTGAAGGCCAACAAAAGTTCCCTGAAGTTGGGAAACTGTTCCAAGTTGGTAGCCAGATATTATGGGTTGTTTGAAATTCTAGAGAGGATTGGACTAATAGCTTATATGATTGAATTTCCTGCATCTATGTCTATACATAATGTATTACATGTATCATTGCTTAACAAATATATACCTGATTCTAATCATGTTATTGATTGGAATGTGATTCAGGTGGAATAAGAAAGTTCTTTTCAAATGCATTTGATACGCATTGTGGAACAGAAAATCAAACTACTCATGAATCAAGCCATAGGGCTTGTAAAGGTCCAATGGGCCTGGTATGGTCCTGAGGATGCAAATTGGTAGCATAAATATGTTATACGGGAAAAATACCTGCATCTTTTTTAAGATTTTGAAAATCTTGCTGATGTTATGTAAAATGAGTTGCATTGAAGACAATGAAAAAATAAGGGGAGGGAATTGTAATACCCCAACACTGAGCCCCTAATGAATTGTAATGATGTTTAATGAAGTTTGTAGGATGGCGAGACCAATATTTATAAGTTGTGAGTCTTATGTGTTTATTAGGCCGAAGATACTAGATGCTAAGGCCAGTGAGCCTACTTTGTATATGAAATTATGTTGATCATTAATAAAAAAATGCATCGTTGCATGTAGACCAACCACGAAGAAAGATTTTTGGGGGAATAAGCTCCACTAGGAAGGGAAAGGGAAGGGGGATGAGAGGATAGGAAAAATAGACTAAGATTGTGGGCTTAACCCAAGGGAATATTGTAATGTATTTCCTAAATTACTAAAGTTTGGTAAATAAACCCTCTTATCCTAAGTTCATTTGGGGAGAAGAACGAACTCCAAGTGGATAGGAACGAGCTCCTCAAGAACCAAGTGACATCTAGGGCACATGCAAATTTATGTGGGGAATTCCATGATTGTGGGGGGCTCTCTCACCCTTATGATTATTTCTCACCATTATGGCCATCCTTCCCATGCACCCATTCACTCATGCACTGAGCATGCATGCAGTCAACCTATTTCCTCCATTGGTAAACCTCGGTAATTTACTGAGTTGTCCCATGCCTTACCCGATTTTACTACTGTGATTACCTAGTTGAATTAAGAGTTGGACATAAGAATCAGGTTTTCAGGCCTGTGAGCAACTCTCTCTAGCTAAGAGACATTGTTGGGGAAGTGATTTATCCTAGAGAGAGTCTAGCAACAACTATAGAGCTTAGAAAATTCCTGATCTGACATGTTTTTGAAGCCTTGGAAGGGAAGTAGAGTAGTCAATAGACTTTGGAATAGTGAAGGTGTATGTTCTTGGCGTGGGACATGCATGTGGGGAATGAGAGTTTGTGAGAAGTGGGCGTAAATAGGCTCCTTGGAGGGAATCCCTCTTGTTGCATTATGTAGCTTTCTGTAGTTTTAGTCTAGCCTAGGATTTCCTTTACCCTGGGTGGAGTTTAGTCCTAACTCAGGGGTGACCCATTGTTGATAGCTTGGAGAAACATGGTCTAAGGTTGGGAGGTTTGTGGAAGGTCTGCATAGAGTTGTTGGTCTTCTCATAAAAAGATAAGTACCAATTCCATATTAATTTTACATGTTGTGTTTAATTATATGTCTGAAGTTTATCAAAATTGTCCTTGTTTATTGCATGTATGTGTTTATTCTCACTTCGACATGAATCTGTGTATGAGAAGAATGTCTATATATTTTACATTTTCATTATATATATAAATATGTATACATCAGAGTTGGACATAATATAGATTTTTTTTATGGTAGCATGCATGGACCTAGGAAGGATGGGTACGCTACAAATTGGTATCAGAGCCAGGTTGGCTTGAGTTAGTGGCGTGTCCCCAGCATGGGTTCCTGGGGGAATGCTACATAGAATCTACTGGGATAAGTGGCATACTATCACCTAGCATATCAAACTCTAAAGGAATAGGGATGATCCAAGGCTTAGATGATTCTAGGGATTGATGTACCATGGTCGAAATAATATTTATCATTACAATATGATATGAAGTTAGAGGAACAAGTGGGGAGAGAGTTCCCATGAGAGAAGAATATTTTAGTAGGCCCACCCCTACACTCTCGTAAGTAATCATTGAGTCCCCCAAAAATGGAATATTGTTATTGGTTTGGCTAGGAGCATCAGGTGTAAAACAATCTAACTGATCGATCGTAACTATTTTTCCTTGATGAGGAAACTAGACACATCAAAAAAATTAAGAGGCCATAATAGTCATAGCATAAAATAAGTTTCTTCCAAGTAGCAAGTTACAATACAAAGGAGCATCAACTACTTCCACATTGACGTAATGAGTTTCCCCCCCTAGTTGAATGGTTAATTATTGCAACAGTCCATGAGGTATGAAACCTTTTCCATCAAATGATTTCAACATGGTAGGAGATTGATTAAAGCCTGGTGATTGAATACCTTTCCAACATGCTAAGGGCATGATACAGGTAGATTCTCCTTCATCCAATATTGTGTAGTGAATGTGTTAATTGTGAACAACACTTTCAATTTGAAACATAATGTAACATCCCGCTCTGGCACACTGAGATCACTTATTCTTTGAGGACACTTGCTCGCAAGTGATCTGGACCCTTTTTGATGTTGGACCTGGGGGGGGGGGGGGGGTTGTTTCTTCTACACACGCACACACTTGACCTACACACACAAAAAAAAAATTCACCGGTTGACTGAGAAGATGTCCTTAGCTAGGAGGTTTGTTACACATAAGCTGGTGAGAGAGCCTTGATTTATAATTGTCGAGGATAAAGGTGATAGTATTATATGACTCAGGGTCTATAGCTTTAATGGATTCCAAGAGAGTACTACGTTGACTAGGGAATTTTTGCATAACTTGGAGCGTCGACATTGCACAAGGTGCTTGGGAAATATCTTCAACTATGTTATAGTTCTTGGCGGCATGAGAGTTGGTATTAAATATCGACTTTCAAATGGTACTCTTGGGAGAACGTAGTATAGAGTAAAAATTTGGTTTCTCAATATGGATAGGTCCATATGGAGGGGTAAGAAAAGTGGAAGGTGGATCAACCATGGTTTCATTAGTTACACTTTATTTACCTATTTTCCCTGGCAGTGGTTCATAAGTTTTCATTTTGTTGGTCAAATATATACCATTGAACATGTAAATATCTACAATTTAGGAAGAATCCTCTTTAGGAGGATGACCAAGGTTTCATCCTTGTGACGGTGTAGGATTTTTCACAACCATTTACTGCTACTATGGAAAGGGATTTGTCAATACAACAGGTTGGGAATTTCCTTTGACCAATTTCGATATTTCTTTGTGATGAGGACAATGTCTTATGTAATGATATTCGACACATATGAGACAGGGAAATTTCGGTTTCCGATGTTGTCTCTTTTCAATAGAAAGATGTTATGTTTGTGTTTTTGGATTTTCTATTCAATTATTATTTTCTTTTATTTATTCTTACTCTTCTTTTTCCCTCCATATGGCGGTGATGAATCATATTAATCTGCATTCACTTTAGATATTTTATTTGGGGAGGAATTAGATGGGATTGAGTCCTACAACATAGTCACAGTAGATATTGAATGATTTGTAGTCCCAATCGACTATGAGGTAGGTTGAGTTTTGACAAAACCAATAGTTTTGTTAAAATGAGTGGAAGATGATGGTTTGGATGGATTAGTTGAAATATGAGGAGAATTTTGAATTAGTTCATATAAAGTACTAGATTGGGAATAAACCAAATACAAATATTGGGTGCGGGAAATAGATTATTCTTCTGTAACTACACACCCCTTAGCTACATCATGAGAAATAGGTGGTAACAAATATTTGATGAACCATTATTCCAACAAATGGCTTGGGATGGTATTTTTTATGAACTGTCATCATCATCTCTACTCATGGATATGATCTCAAATGTGTGTAGACTTGGTCTAACGAAGGTACGTCAAAAGTTTTGTTTTGGTTTTGTATCTAATTGGTAGTTGAAAATGGGTGAGGGAAACCATTGCAAGTGAATTGAAATGTTGAAAATATCCACATTGTAATTCAATATACCATTTTTCTATGGAGCCCATAGGATTATGATGGAATAGACACAGTCGAATAGATTCATCTATCAACGAGTTTGATGAATGAAAAAGATGAAATGTCATGACATGGTTATTTTGATCTTCTCTAGATTTACTGTCAAACTTTGAGAAATCCAATGGTAACTTGGAGGGAATTACTAGCGAGAAAGGAGAATGAAATATGGGATCATTTATTAACCTCGACAGATCTAGGATATCTAAAGTAACTACAAAAGGTAAGTATCGATTACTTTGGGGATGATACTGGTGAGGCATGGGAAAGCCAATAGGACCATAAGTTGGTTGTTGAGGGAATTTGTATCTAGAAGGTCCTCTCATATATGGTTTTTGAGTATTTTGGCTAGAGAAATAAGGATTTGTTTGTTGAGGGACTTGGGAAAAAGATGAAGGAAAATAAAATTGACTCTGAGGAGGATAATTGGTTGGACCTTCAAGAGGATAGGAAGTGTGACCTGTAGGAGGATAACCAGTTTGACCTTGAGGGTGATAACCATTTTGACCCTGCGGAGGAAAATATGAATGACTGTGAGGACCCCAAGTGGAATTTGGGACACCTAGGAATGGTTTCCTAGAGTACATTCCTGAAGGGTTAGGATTTAAATATCCTCCTTCTAGGGGTGTATTAAAAGATCCTCCTAGAGGTGGTGGATTAAAAGACCGTCCCTGAGGTGGCCCCCAGGTTTATTGTGGGTTTCTGACAAAAGGACTCAGAACTTTCCCCCTTCCATAGGTTGGGTAACGATCGATAATTTTCCACTAAATGAGTGTTTCCACCCTATAGGAACTTTTCCATTGAATGAGGGTTTCCCCTCGGTAGGGACTTGTCCTCTAACACATGATTCCCCCTCGCTATGGATTTTTCACACAGTCGAAACTTGTGGTACGAAATGGTTTTTCATTCTAATATGGAAAGGTGTCCCAACATGATTCTGTTGTGTTAATTGAATTGTTGTTTGAAAAGGCATCATTAGTCTAACCATCATAGTGATTTGCAAATGACTAGGAAGGAAAAGGCATGTATCACTCGATATTTGACCTGAAGTGGTGGCATTTGTAAGTGCTGGTCCTACAAGATGACCAAGGAAATGACTCAATGGTTCTGTACATGTTTTAGTAGCGATAGATGTATTTGGAGGGTCATAAAATGGTCGATTCAAATTGATTTTTTCAAAAAGATCATGGCTCGATGGAGTTTTACATACAGGATGAACAAAAGTTTGACTTGGATCTACCATTTCAGTGGTACAGGCAAGGGTTGTATATCCTTCACCTATGTTGAGTTGTTCTGATTCCATATTAACTTCGTCAAATGGCCTTGATGCTAATATGGGATAATCTTCAGCTATGATTTTTCCTGAAGAATCTACTCGGAAAATAAGTGGATCAAGAGGTTTGGTCAATGGTGGGTTTATAGGAGAGACAAAACCTTCCTAGACTATTACAATTTCTCCCTTAGGATTTTTAATTAAAGGATTAGTATCACTTCCAATGTGAGAATAGTTTTTTTCTTCAACAAGTTTTCCAAAAAAAGTGTCTTCATGGGAATTAGGAGGTAAGGGTTTGTAACCTTATGGAGGAAAACCTTACATCCTAAATGATCACCAAATACCTTTATCAAACACAATACCAATTCTTAAGGACAACTAGGGAGAATAAACAACACTTGCTAAATATCTAAAAATATGAACAAGAAACCAATATCTTCTCACAATGAACTTACTAGTTGGTGATGAAATCCAACCAATATCTTCTCACAATGAACTTACTAGTTGGTGATGAAATCCAACATCGTGGGAACAAAGTGAGAAGGACATGAGATTGATAAGGTGGATTAGTTACATTGGATACCTTATTAACTAACTTACACTTTTGTGCAAGCTCCCTCACGGTATATATGTGGGTTACCCTCCTAGGAGCACGCGTGATTTTGACCAACATCTGACCCAAGTACAAAAAATACTCCCCTTCACCATCACCTTGTGTGTAGAACCTAAGGAATATGGCCACTAAGTTTACCAATTCTAAGTTAGCCTCCATGAGGGTACAATCAATAGCTAGGTTTAAATGTATGGTGAGGATATCAACTCCAAAATCCTTCAAGAGAACTAAAGACAAGTGGATCAATAAACTTCTGAGGACCTCAAACAGATTTAGGATTTAGGAAGCTACAAGACCAAGTGAAAACAAATTATTCTCAAGAAGAACCCCCAATATACAATCATTCCTCTACACTTGGTAAATCCTCGTAGGGGTAATATATCATTCTCTCCTGCACACAAGCTCATGTTTAACCCTTGTGTGAGAGGGGGATCCTGACTATGCTTATATGAAAATTGGATTTTCTTTCCCTATCAGAAGATTCTTTGTTTTTATTGAGTTATTTGGAGAGTTTACCTCACATACTATTCCAAAGATCTATCCCTAGTCTAATGTTGATGTATGATCCCTAAAAATAAAAATTTCTAGATCACTTTTAGTTAGCATTTGGTTTTAATGGCCATTCACTACTCGAGGGTGAATGATAGTGAAACTAGTGATGTTTTTTAGACTCGACTCCAAAAATAAAGAAAAAAGGATGAAATTCAATTGTTCTTTTTCGATGAACTTATATTTATTGGAAGGAGAGGATTTTATTTTTTTTTCACTAGAAAACACTAAAATATTGCAACACTTAATGCAATGTTTTTCCCAACAAGAATATACACATTTTCCAAAATACCAAAAGAAAATCCTTCAAGTTTCCAAAACCAATGCATACAAAGTTCTTCAAATTTTCTTTGTTTGATATTTAGATTCAAGAAATGATGTGCGTATAATGCTTATTTTTTTCAATAACAATGAAATAGTTCACCACTAAAATGAGATAGAATAGAAAGAAAAATATTTCCCAAACAAAGATACTTAGAAAATAAATCAAAGAAAACCAAACTCAGTCAAACAGAGATAAAGAAATCAAGAAAACCACAGTAAACAATCTTTGAAAATTGAGTAGCAACAAACAACATCAAATCTAGGTTGTGGTAATAAATCGAGTTTCAAATCCTTCAATCAAAGCAAGACAGATAAGAAACTCAATGAACAACAAACCCATGCACACTCTTCTAATTAGTTAGATAATTGATGATCTTGTGAAACAAGAACTAAACCAATGAAAGGTAAAATAAATCAATATCAAAATCAAGAAGGAGTTTACAAGCTCAAAAAATATGAATAAAACAGTTTCTTGAACCAAATAAAACCAAAAACAATTTGAGGACTCCTGGGTTAAAACGTCTAATAAACAGACTGAGCAGAACTTGGAAAAAACCTTAATATTCTCACAAAAAGGAGAGGGTGGCGTTGTGGTATTCAAAATGATATAGCAGTGTGGCACTATTAATGGGGCTCATGGGGAGTGCTAGTATAACAATGGCACCCTGGTCCTCATTACAGAGAAGGGCCAATTCTAAAAAAGTTGAAAAAAATTGATGAAAAGGATAAAAACTCAATAAAACTCAAAATATGGTGTTGACAAGATTCAAATAAAGAAGAGGGGAGAGTAATTACTTTATATTTCAACATTAAACAAGATCTATTGATAGGAAAAAAAATTATATGATTGAAGGAGAAAGTAGTCAAAGTAGATCCCCAGTGGAGTCGCCATTTTTCTACTACGAAATATTCCCCCTGCAGACAACTGAAACTTCCCTTGGATTTATATACCTCTATACCAAGATAGAAAGAGGACAATTGGATACTAAATTCCCTTTAAAATCATATATAACAATCAAATCGAGAAGGAGAGAAAGGATATGATGTACCTTTTTTAATGTTTGTCCTTGCTACTTCCAATCCCTGGAACTTGATCCTCAAATACCCTAGTGAAAATTGAGGTATTCAATAGAAAACAATCAGAAACAACTATCTCCTACCCTACATGATCAAATAAGACAATTCTATCTAGGAATATTAGAACAATAGTAGACAAGAACATGTAACAAGACGTAGAATTGAAGGAAATAGGCCAAGTATATATTGAATGAGAACCAATAAGAATATACTCATAGAACATGATTGATCTTACAACATCCTCTCCAATATCTCATCGCCCAACACTTGCAAAAATTAATGAAGATCAAAATGATGCTGCTTTACTGATTTATTTCCACCCTTTTCACCATGGAAATGCCTCCAATTTATAGGCTTTGAGAGGCTCAACCACTGATTTATTTCCACCCTTTTCACCATGGAAATGCCTCCAATTTATAGGCTTTGAGAGGCTCAACCACCTTGAGTATTTTTTGAATAGGTTGAGCATATGGCTCCATGGGTTATTATTCTTTCCTTATATAGATCCATGGATTAGGATTTGAGCCAAAAAAACCCCATCCTTTCAGATTTTTCCCTTAGAAGAAGGTGGAATTCACCAAGATTTTATCCAACCAACATTGGTGCCCTCTTAATGTTGAAGACAGAGTGCCATGGAACCCCCTTAACATGGTGTAGGGAGAACCGACACTCCCTGATAATAGGAATGGGAGTTCGAGTATTCTTTAATGCCTAATAATGGATAAAATCCTAGGTGAAAAAGTATGTTTTGAAAACTAAATGATGGAGATTTTCCTTCCAACATGATTTAGGGGTTGTGACAAATGTTTCATGGTGTCGATTGAGTTTTGAAACTTACAAAATTTTTATGAGGCATGTTATGACACTTACGATGCTTGCACCAGTTTTGGTGTGACACTTACAACACTTGCGACACTTAGGATGTGGAGTTTGCACTACATGAGACACTTGTGACACTTAGGATGTGACATTTGTACCACGTGTGACACATTTTTCAAGTGTAGAAATTTGATCTGTAACATTGATGCACCCGTGGATTATATTGTTTTTCTTGGTCATAGTTGGTTTTATGCAATGGCTATCATCAAATCTTGGATCTTTCTCCTTTTTCAATTTCCCCATCAAGAGAAAATTGTGACCATTGACCAACTTTACTATTGTAATGAACCTCCTCGTTACAATGACAAACCTCATATAACAAGTGAATTTTTTTCCTTTTTATTTTAAAAGTGTGTGCACGTGTGTACAAGGGAAACAAACACATTTGACTCTACGTCGCCACCTGACGACGAACAAGACGCAAACCACGACGAACACAACAAGACGACATAAGACACACAACAAGTAACTGCATGCATTTAACAGTGATCAATCGACAATAAGTAAGACTGACTACCCGCCCGTCCTACCATGCAATGGTCAGGACCTCCAAGACACATAAGCAATGCTCAAGTCCAAGTTCCCATCGATTTTGACCATTTAAGGTCTCAAGGTTGGTGAATTTTTTGAGGAACAAGGAGGTGTCTACATCCTGCTTGAAACAAGAAAGACCAAGCCTACCAAGCTAAAAGACAACATTATATCAACCCAACACAACCAACATCAAACGAAACATGTAACTAGAACCTTCAGGGTGAGCAAGAAACAAATCACATTAAACATTACAGTACAATGTCCTAAAAACTTAATTTAATGCACAAAAAACAAACACCATAAGTACACGACTTAATTGTCATACCTTATAATGAAATATATAAATGAGAGCACTCCAATCAATCTAGTTAAATGAGGTGCAAGGTAACTATATTCAATATAGGTTTAGAATTGAGTAACAATCTATAAGTATCTCATTAACAATCCGATCAACCCACATGTTAAATTTTGGACAAAAGTTTATCTGAATTACAAAAGTTTATTTGAATTTAACTTCTGAATTGTAATTCCATTCAAATATGTTGGGATAAAGTTTATCTGAATTACAATTCACAACTTCTGTCCAAAATTTCAACTCAACACTTGCCATTATAGATATTCATATGCATAAAATTCAACTACTTTTTCAATACAAATTTACACATGCGTACATTCGCCATTATGGATAGTCATATACAAAAATTTAACTACTTTTCAATACAAATTTACATGTGTGTACCGTAGCTGAAGGCAAAAAAATGTAAGTGATTTTCCCATTCTCACGTTCCATCCAACTCCTGCTTTCCAACCATTGAAACCTCATCGGTACCTCCCAACCAATGCTAGCGGTACTCTTCTTCCCTATGAACCCCATGAGCCACAAAGAGGCCACACACACAATACCATAGAATGATATCTCCCAACTCGCCTCGCAAGGTCGAGCTACCACTCATTATCCGAGATGGGTATCGCAACTCCCACAAGAAAATTTCAGTCAAGATAGAAACTGCAACATAACCTTATGCATACCAAACATGATGCCTTCTCCTCCTCCCCCATCCTTGTTATATATTTTTCTGTAACGACCTTCCACGTTAAGACAACAACTCTAATAACAGGTGCAAATTTTTTTTTTTGTTTACTGTGTGTGCGCGCCTGTAGAAGTGACAACACACTTGACTCAACGTCGCCACTTGATAACCAACAAGACGCAACCACGACAAAGTAGAACTGACCACCCGCCCGTCCTACCCTGCAAAATTAGGACCTCCAAGACACATAATCAACGCTCAAGCCCAGGTTCCCATCTATTTTAACCACTTAAGGTCTCAGGGCTGGCGACTGTTCTGAGGAACATGGAGGTGTCTACATCCCGCCCGACACAAGCAGACCAAGCAATGCAAGACAAGCATGTACAACCCAATCAATAGATAACCTGTAACGAACCTCCTCGTTACGACAACCATTCTAGTATACTAACTTGGGGTAATTTATTGAACGTAAGTCAAGGACAGTCCACTGCATGTTTATCAATAACAATAGTTTATACTCGCATTACTGTAAGATGACCATAACGTTACATTTCTAATTACAATCATAATGCAATAAAAACAATGATCATACATTCGAAGGATATCAATTCTAACATTACCGTTTATATGGCGAGAACGATACAATTACATATTCAACCAGATATTACCATT
>CBVK0101774285.1:0-11425 GCA_900067695.1 Picea abies | reverse complement strand
TCAAGGAATCTCATATTTTCACTGAAGGCACAAGGTATAGAATTATTTCCACAAGTTGGGACATTTCATTTGGAGGACACAAGTCATACAAGTTGGAAAAGGGATGAGACTTTAGGGATGGAAGGAGAACATAAAGAGGAATGGAATCATTTTGTTAAGGGATTAGTTTTTTGGGGGTTTGAATTAAATAATGAAAAAGATACCATATTGTGGTCCTGGGATACTAAAGGAGGACAGGTAAATGTCAAACAAACCTATGAAGTTCAAATGATGGAGGATATGGAGGAAGAACCAACTTACTGGTATACTGAAATCTAGAAATGGCAGCTACCTCTAAAAGTCAAACTTTTTATTTAGTTAATGCTTGAACATAAAATTCTTACTTGGAAAAATTTGGTCACAAGAGGTACTATTGGGCATGGTAGATGTGTTATGTGTGGGAACAATGAGGAAACAATGTATAATATATTTGTGGAGTGCAGTTTTACCAAAGAAATTTGGCTTACAATTATAAAGGATTTAAAACTATTTAGTACTTGGGAAGGAGGACATATTGTTGAATGTTTACAAAATTGGATAAGGAAGATGAGAAATTGGAAAGAAATTCCTTGTTATATTTGTTGGGAGGTTTGGAAGCACAAGAATCTGGTTATTTTTTAAGATCATCCTCTTAATCCAGATAAAGTATGCAACAATATACTACAGGACTTGGGAGAAATAAAAAAATCACAACCTACTAATCTTAGTAGGATTGATAGGTCTCCTATACTTGACTGGGATCTGGTTGTGGGGTTCTTTGATGGTGTCTCACAAGACAAGGGTGCTAAATGTGGGGTTGGAGCTTTCTTAAAATGTTGAGTTTGGGGCACTTTTAGACTCAAGATGAACTGTGGTAGAGGAACTAATACTAGGGGTGAACTCCTAGCCTTTGGTGTATCTTAGTTTTTGCATGCTATAAAAAGGTAACAAGGTTACAAGGTGACTCAAAAATTATTATTGATTGATTTGTTAATGAAAACAATTTATAGGGGGTCTCTTTGCAACGTTGGATGACAAAAATTCGAGTGTTGAATGACAATTTTCAACAACTTAAAGCTCAACACATATATAGAGCTTATAACAAGGAAGTTGACCAACTCTCAAAAGAAGCTGTTACTGGATGAGGATGGAATATATTTTGCAGTGGATACAAAAAGACAATCAGAAAATTTTGAAAAATTAGCTATCAATTAATATATCATTATTGCAAGGTTGAAGAAACTTATTTTTTTGTATTTTGAACTAGATATGTAAAAACAAAAGATATATACTACATAGTATGTACCAAAATTTTTACAACGTTCTGGAGAATAATGTAATGTGATCAAAACTTACTTCCCTTTAGTTTTGTAAAAAATGAACTTAAAGTTTTGTTCTTTGTAAAAGACTATTTATATTTTATAATATAATTTTATTTTTTTACTAGAACAAAAAAAGATTATGCATGTGTGAGTTAATCATCGAAAGCTTGTTTTCAACATTTTCCCAAAGTTTCCAATATTTTTTTTTAACGTTTTTCCGAAGTTTCCCATTTTTTGAGATATCTCTTTCTTATCATTATTTTTAAAGGGCGTAAGTTAGTTATCTTTATTTTTAAGGGAGGAGTAACTCAAAGGGCGTAAGCTACTTATCTTTATTTCTTAAGGGAGGAACCCAACCAATAGAATTTTTTTTTCAATTGTTTTTACAAATTTTATAGGGAAAATTTTGTTAGAAGATATATTTGATTATGCAACTTTGATTTTTTCCCCTAATTTTACAGGGATTTTGTTAGAAGGTATATTTGATTATGGAACTTTGAATTTTTTTTCCACTTTATTTTTCCAAAATTTAAAAAAAAATGGTTCAAAGTTATATTTGAATTTTTTTCCCAAATTTTATAGGGATTGTTAAAAGGTATATTTGATTATGGAACTTTGAATTTTTTTTCCAATTTATTTTAAAAAAATGGTTAAAAATTATATTTTATTATGGAAGGAAAGAATTTGTTTGAAGTTATGTTTCATTATGAAATTTTTCATTTGATCTTATTTGAAGATTTTTCCAATAGAAAAGTATCTCAAAATTATATAAGGTATAATTTCTTTTACAGACACGGTATCGATTATGATCGATATAGTGAAGGAGCAGTCAAATGAAATCTTTGGCTATACTGAATATCACAAGAGACTAATGCGTTGTCCATGCATAAAAATACCGAAATCAACTGAAATAAAGGATGGAAATTAACAAAATGGAAAGAATGCTCTCCCCAAAACCACTTATTAACTCACCAGGCTTCTCAAAACGCTCAAGATTCAAAGATATTAATATGGGTAGGAGGGATTTATTCCCCATTTTTCCAATGATAAACAGTCAGTCTACCTTTTGGTTCCTTTAGCGCTCACTTTGACAATAACTCTGCTTCTTTATCATGCTCTTGGTAAATGTGCTGGAAACTAATATCTTTAAATTTATGTGCTAGTTCCTTTGTTTTTATTTCTAGCCTTCTAAACTCACCGCTTGAAGTTGACCCTTTTGATTTATCCAATCAATAATAACTTACGAATCCCTTAGGATTTGAATTTTTTCCATTGCCCAAAGCGATGCCAAAGTGAGGGTCGCCCACAAACCCATGAGTTCTGTCTTTGTGTTTGTACCTGCTCCAGAGTTAATGTACCATTTGGTGACCCTTGAAGCATGAGTCTTGAGAAAACCTCCGCTCCAGAGTTAATGTACCATTTGGTGACCCTCGAAGCATGAGTCTTGAGAAAACCTCCTGTTGCACAACACCTCCCAGTTGAAAGGGCCTCACCATTGAAACAAGCCAAAGTGTAGCCCTCGGTGTGAGTAAAATCACATAGTCTATTTGGAATAGGATTTAAAATAGTTGGCTTCCAAGAGAAGGTAACTATCCTATGCACCACTGCGAGGTAAGAGGGAGTGTGTTCCTCAAATAAATCCTTATTCCTCTCAATCCTAATATGCCAGCAAGCAATGGAAGCCAGACTTACTAGAGCAGATTTTTCCAATGTCCACACATTTAAGTAGTCTGAGACCGTTGTTCCAGCCCACTAGAATTTTAAATGGTATATTTCTGATAGACGCAACCACATTGCCTTTGTGAAAGAGAAATGGATTAAAAGGTGATTGAAATTTTTGGTGTTGCAATTGCAATGCTTGCACACTGTCGGGCCTTCCCAGCCTTTTCTTTGTAGCGCTTCCCAAGTAATATTTTTTTCAAAGGCTGCCAACCACACAAACAATTTATTTTTTAGCTGAACTGGCCACTTCCACAATTTAATAATCAAGGCTTTTTCACAGTGGAGATAAAGAGGGTTTATTAGTGGTCGATAGAGGTTTTTTATTGAAATTACCCCGGAAGCATCCCCCCCGACCCACACCAAGTTGTCCGCACCATATTTAAGTATTAAGCTTGATCCCATTTTGAAGAGTTATGACCAAAAAGCCCCAAAGAATAACTCGTGCACCACCGATCTGGGAAAGGAGATACGCTAACAATATCTCTCACCTCGGCTAGGACTAAAATATGATTAAAAAACATATGCGATCAAGGGAGTCTAAAAGGAGCGAGTTGTGTGAAATATTTAATTATTTAATATTTAATTATTGATTTTATTCTTATGTGTGAAATAGATAAAATGTGGAAAATAAAGAATAGTAAAATACAATCACACCATCCATAAATAAAAACAAAATATGACGTGGAAAATGAAATACAAGAGAAAATCCAGTTAGAAGGTGAGGTCACACTACTCTCTTTTCTCTGGTATATAAACGATGCAAGTACAAAGAAAGGGGCACTCTTTGTAGAGTTTCCTTTGAAATGTTGCATGTATGTCTTCTACAAAATGTCTCCTCCTACACAAAATACGAGTCTTAGATGTTTTTCTCAGTTATGGAATGAGATACAATTCCAAAGAATGGAATCCATTATCCTCCTAATGGATCGGTATTTAACATAGATCGATAGCCATCTACGAGTAGGTTTTTGACTTCCTCAACCTCAATTGTGATAGGGTTCCATCTACGAGTAGGTTTTTGACTTCCTCAACCTCAATTGTGATAGGGTTCTGGAAATTCTAGAATCTTCTTGAAATTACATATGTGGTTATTCCCATATGCGTAAGTAACAGGGGCTGACGTGACATCCTCTCATACCATGGTGGTCAACATGGTAGGTCAACTTGCGAGAGACATAACTTTTACATATATGAGCTTTGTTTGACACGATTTTTGCATTGTTGGAAAACTCTCAATGTGTACAATAAAAACATGGAGTTCGATTTAAAAAATTTTAACTCCAAAAAATGTTGTTTGATGTATCAAAATGGTCCAAAAAGTTCCAAACCTCAATTTTCCAAACTAAGACCTACCACTAAAATGGCCCTACAAATTGATTGCTCTAATTTTTCTACTCTTAAAGGATTGATATAGATGACAAACAATATAAGGATCCAATCTAGATCAACTCTAAACTAAGTGATTTCAAATCATAGAATAAATAGCATAAACAAGTTTTTGTTAAACTATTCATTAATTGACATATTAATTGAGCTTTGAGTTTCATCATAATAGATTGTAAATATATCATATAATCAACATGGGTGGAGCAGGTGGAACACTTTATTTTAGAGAAGTCTAGTTATTCACTTTATTTTAGAGTAATCTAGTTATTTTACTTGTTAGACCTATATTTTACAAAACTTTGTTTTATAGTAGTCTTATTATTCTACTTTTTAGTCCTATATACTACCAAAATCTATGAAATGATGTAAAAAAATTCAAAATTTAATATATGAACAAAATAAATAGAAAAAGTAGAACAATTCTTTTTATCAAATACAATATATGAAAGTAGAACAATTCCTTTTATCAACATGTTTCCAATGTATCTTGTTTCATCTTTCACTTAAAAAGACATAATTCATATGTTTACCTGTTTATTTGCTTTATACTTTCCTTAGAAAGAGACAATACATATTTTTACCTATGTATTTAGGTCATACATTCCTTAGAAAGAGATAATACATATTTTTACCTATTTATTTGCTTCATACATTCCTTCATAAGGAGACAATGAAGGTGCAATAAGTAAACCGAGTATGTAATCACAATATTGTGAATTATCCTCAAGAAAGGTGGTTGTATGAGGAAAAGAAAATGTTTTCAACATATCTTTCACTTAAAAAGAGCATATAATTTTTCACATATTTATCTCTTTTTAAGAAGACACGCTTAAAAACAGAATATAATTTTTTACATATTTATCTCCTTTTTAAGGAGACAATAAAGGTGCAAAAGGAAGATTTGTTATGCAATCATAATAGTGTCAATTATCCACAACAAAGGTTATTTGAGGAGGCAACTAGCTCAATGCTTCTATCGAGCCTGCAAGAGCTTGCAAGTGACAACCAAGGAAAAATAGATGTCAATGCTTCTATTGAGCATGCAAGTGACAATAGAGGAAAAATAGTTATACAAATTGCAAAGGGTGAATTACATTAGCACGAGGGTTTGAATAGTTATTCCTATGAAACTTGGTTGTGTTGATTTTTCTAGTGACTCTAATTCTAATTGTTGAGTTGTATTAATTTTTCTCATAATTTGAACTATGGATGGTTTTTCTTGTGAAATTTGTGGCTGTGTTGATTGCTTTCACACTATTTACAATTTAATGGATTTGTGGAGCATTGATGCATCACAAAGGAACCTAAAAAAATTGAATCGGTGATCTGAGAAGGACTAAACCTCACACTGACCAACTAGTCTATCATCCTTGGGCTAAAAGTTACACTCACACAATTATGCGGGAATTGTTGTCCACAGACAATGGGCTAGTTGGTCAACGTGAGATTTAGTCCCATCTGGTCACCAGTTTTATTCTTTTTGGCTGCTTTGTGATGCATCAACCCTCCTCAAATCCATCAATTACTGAGGAAAACATGAACTAGTGACTTGACAAAGACTAAACCCCACACTGACCAACTAGTCTATCACCCCTCGACTAAAAGTTACTCTCACACAACTATGTGAGAATTGAATTTTACAACTAATTAGGCCAATTGGTCAGTGTGAGGTGTAGTCTCATCTCGTTACTAGTTTGATTCCTTTGGGTTTCTTTGAGATGCATCAGAACTCTTGAAATCCATCAAATACTAGGGAAAAACAAATTATGCGAAAATTTAGTGGTCACAAGCTATTCTTAACAAATATGAACATGGTTGAATATTTCCTTATTCAAGAAAATATTGATTTTGTCTACTTTTAAATTCATTTTAAAAAATAAAAACTCCATCCAATTGTCTTTAATTCTTAGGCTCTTAGGTCTTACAAAGATTCGCAAAAACTGACGTATATTGGGTCACCGACGTGTTTCCTAGCAATGTTCTTAGTTAAAAAGATTATGTTGTTGGTGAAAATGTATGCATTTTTCATTAATAAAATCATGGATATGAAGGTCGATTTCATTAAATTGCTTATGTTTATTGATGTGTCCCCCTTTTTCATGAAAAATGCTATTAATATAGATTTTTTAGAAAAAAATATATTAGTGAATATAATAAAGTCTTTTACAAAATCTGTCTGCCGGAACAAAATTTTAGTCCCTTTTTACATCATTAAAAATACTCCTTTTTACATCATCAAAAATACTAAGAGTTAAGAGTTACAAGTATAGTTCACAATATAGTTCCTTCGCCATACACTTTAAACTATAGATATAAACCACCGTAGTATATTTCTTCTGTTTTAACTTGCCAAGTTCAAAAAGGAATAAAAGAAAACAATTTATTCCTCCTTTCTACAATGTTATATTAGCTGATGGATAATATTTCATATCTTTCTGTTTGTACTCATGTACCCATTATAATATTTCATATATTTCTGTTTGTACTCATGTACCCATTACATAGTATAACTCATCATTTTCCAATAGCATTGCTTGTTTTGAGAGTTGGTCAACTTTCTTGTTATATTCTCTATATATAAGTTGAGATTTTATTTGTTGAAACTTTTCGCTCAACATTCGTATTTTAGTCATTCATGGTTGAAGAGAAACCACCTGTAAATTGTCTTCATGAGAAAACCAATCATTAATAATCTTCGAGTTACCTACCAGTTGTAATATTTTTACCTTTTTATAGCGTGCAAAAAGTAAGATACACCACATGGCTAGTAGTTCACCCCTAGTATTGGTTCCATTGCCACAATTCATCTTTAGGCTGAAGGTACCCAATGAAGGAACCCGACTCTAGACATTTTAAAATAGCACCAGCCCCAGATTTATTACCCTTGCATTGTGAGGCTTCGTCAAAGAACCCCACTGCCAGGTCCCAGTAAAGTATAAGAGGCCTATCAATCCTAATAGTATGAACAAGTTGTGTTTTTTTGTTTTCTCCCAAGTCCTGTAGTATATTGTTGTAGACCGTGACTAGATAAGGAGGGTGTTCTTCAAATATAACCAGGTTCCAGTTATTCCAAATCTCCCAACATATATAACTAGGGATTTCTTTCCACTATTCCATCTTCCTTATTCAGTTTTGATAACACTCGGTAATGTGTCCTCCTTCCCAAAAAAACATTTAGTTTTATGTTCTTTAAGATTGAAAACCAAATGTCTTTAGTGAAACTGCACTCAACAAAAAGGTTATTCCTAGTTTCCTCATTATCTCCACAAAGAGCGCATCTGCTAGGCCCAGTAATAACTCTTTTATACAAAATTTTCCCAAGTGAGAATTTTTTGTTCAAGCATTAACCAAACAAAAAGTTTAACTTTGAGAGATAATTGCCATTTGCATAGTTCAATGTACTAGAAACATGGACCCTCCTCCAAATCCTCCATCAATTGAGCTTCTATGCTTGTTTGGCATTTACGTGTCCTCCTTTAGTGTCCCACGACCACAATAATGTATCCTTTTCAGTATTTAATTGAAATCCAGATACAACTAAATCCTTAACATAATGATTCCATTCCTCTTTTTGTTGTCCTTCTAGTCCAATTGTCTCTACCTTCTTCCACTTATGTGGCTTGTATCCTCCATCTCAATAGTCCATGCCTGCGAAATAAATTCTAGACCTTGGGCGTTCAATATATTTATGATATTCCTTGAGTGTTTATAATATGTATGAGACCCAATCATTGGATCTACTCCAATTATGATATCCCTCCCATTTCCATGTTTCCAGACCAACCAATCAGTTATGATAGTTACTGATGATGTTAGTGCTATTCAACAATTTAATATACCAGTCCATTTTTTCTTGCCTTCCCTAAACCAATCAGCTACAATTTTCCTTTTTAAGTATTTTTTGTAATTCACTTCATGCCATAGACCATGAACCATTAGGAACCTCCACAAACTTTTAACAACCAAAGATTTTCCAGATGAGAACAAAGATTTTCCAGATGAGAAGATGTTTTTAATACCCCACCCTCCTGACTTTTTTTAGTTTTGCACTCTTTTTCCATTTTAATATAACTATGTTAAGGAACACTCACACATCAAACTAGCTTGGTTATGTTGAAGTTGTAAAATTACAAACAAATCAACGGTGACATGGCGATCTTGCCACTATCCCCCATTGTAAACTTATGTTTACCCAATGTAATAGTGTCATTCCCCTTCTCACAAAAATGTAATTGATATTTATGGATGATGGTGTTGTGAGGAAGACCTTAAAAAGTTATTTTTGAGATTTTCTATTTATTTTTTATTCTTTTTGAGATTATTTATTTATTTATTTATTTTATATAATCTCAACTAAATAAAATTATGACTGGACAAAGTTCAACTTCCCATTTCTCTGATGCATCACCCAAGTTCTTTATTGTACCGTACTATATTCCACAACCCTTTCTCATTTGAAGGGATAATTAATTTGGCTTTCCTTTACAAAAGGGATCAATGTTTCTTATAAAATTAAGACATGCCTTTCTCTTTTGAATGAGAAATTAATTTGGTTTCCCTTTACGAAAGGGATCAATGTTTCTTATAAAATTACCATTTCTTATAAGTTATGGAATAATAGGGTGAATAAATATTCTATAAAGATCATTAAAATAACCTAAAATATGTATTTAGATTTCAATATCTATTCTATCAAGATCACTAAAAAAAATATGTATTTAACCTCATTCACACCCACTTTGAGGATTTCGATATCTATTCCATCAAGACCACTTAAGATATGTGTTCACCATCATTCATACCCCAAATTGAGGATTTGAACCCTAATTTAAGTGTTAATACAAGCTCCAATGCTTCCTTTCATAGTAAAAGTTACATTGTCACTTACACGATATATAATTGTTTTCTTGTAAACTTTTTCATCACTCTGCATCAATTTATAATTGTTTTCTTGTAAACTTATAATTGTTTTCTTGTAAACTTTTTCATTACTATGCACCAATTGATCAAATGCTAGATCAAATGCTACTGCAATAAAAACTTCTCTCCTTATTACACCGAATTTGACATATAAAAGAAACACTCCACCATGTGAATTCATAACTATGTATTGAAAATAATAAATATTATATACTTAAAATAAATGTATATTAAAATTGATTTATATTCTTCTTAATTCAATACTAAAAATAAGTAACTATACTAAATATAGTGATTTTGATTGTAATTACAATAAGGTAAAATTTTAGTAACCAAAATATGAATTAACGGGTGAATTTAACTTTAATTATCGTAATTTTAGAAATGGGGGAAATGCATAAGAACTCAAAAAAGTTTTCTAGATGAGATCCATATTAATCATCCCTCTACATACATAGCATAAAATTTTAGTAACCAAGATATGCATTAACGGATGGATTTAAGTTTAATTATCATAATTTTAGAAATTGGGAAAATGTCATAAGAACTCGAACAAGTTTCCTAGATGAGATCCATATTAATCATCCTTCTACATACATACCATATCTCAGCCAACTCCTTAGAAATGACACAAGAATTCAAAATTTTCTCTAACAACTATTTCTATGATATCCACATCATGCAGATTTATGTAAGTAAAAGTCGTTTGCAATACAAATCCATGTTTCATTCATGCCAGCCCATTATATTTCGCTTCTCCTTCAACTAGTGAAACCTTATAAACAAAACCATTGAAAAAAAGAAACCTTATAAACAAAACCATTAAATAAAAGAGACTGACATTTTTGTTCGATAGAATAACAATAACACTAAATCTCACATTGAATTGTGATTCCAAGCCATAGTTACTTTGAGAGTTTTGTCAGCCTTTCTACAAGCGCGAAAAGAAAACTTGTATTCTCTGAGGCAACAAATTCTATTAGGCTAAAATTTGATGGCTAAAGTGTTATTGTAATATTTCAGATGTAATATAGTATGCATAAAAAAATATTTAGAAAGCAATGGTAGAACAACAATGATATATCCATAATGATACTAGAATAACACTAGAAAGATCATCTTTATTAATGATAGCAATGTTCACTTGCCTCTTCGACGAGGAAACCTCCAATAGAGTAGATCTCTATTACAATAATCTCCCAGACAAAAATATCCAATGCCTCCTACTCTTATTTATACTAATTCTACATTCTAAGGAAACTTCTAGAGGAAGATCTTTCTAGAAGTGAAAGATTCTATTAAGTCTTCTTACATTGACTTATTCTCCTTTATTTATTAGGCTTTATTAACTAATGTTTGCCTTTATTACATAGAAAACATATCCTACTAAATAATGACCCATGCAGAGGGATTAGGATCATATCATAACATGCCCTCCCCCTTCAAAAGCATCATTGTCCTCAAGGCTGTAAGTGCGGAAATTTTTGGAGTATGGTCGTTGGTTCCTAGGTCACATCATCTGGTGATATGTCCCTCCACTAGATCAACACTTTCTTGATAGTTCTTCCATGCAAATGACATTTATGGTGATTGAGGAGGATGTTTGATTGGAGCCAAAGGGATACTTCTTCATCTAATTCTAGAATTATGGTTTGGACCATGCAACTTTGTCCCACCGCTTTCTTCAGTCAGGAAACATGGAACACTCCATGCAACTTTGTCCCACCGCTTTCTTCAGTCAGGAAACATGGAACACTGGATGGATTTTGAAAGTATCAAGAGGGGTCAATTTGTAAGCCAATGAACCAATATGCTTGATGATCTGGTAGGGCCCATAAAACTTGGGTGCGAACTTGTGATGTCCCTGGGATTTGAGAGATGTTTTCTTGTAAGGCTGGAGCTGGAGAAACACCTTATTGCCTTCCCAAAAAACCATTTATGAATGATGTTGGTCCGCCTATTACTTCATGTGATTTTGGTCCATGTGGAGGTTATCCTTCATCATTGCGAGGGTGGTTGTGCGACCTTGCAACATTGTATCAATAGATTGGACCTTT